>PVKU01007715.1:37500-83399 GCA_004027475.1 Anoura caudifer | reverse complement strand
CTGGGGGTTATCTGCAAAACCATTGCTATGCAAAACAACTCAATGGCCCTGCTCCATTTGTCCCTTCCCCCAACTCATACCTGTGGGGGAGGGGGTGAGGACATCTTATATGTCCCTCTAATATTCCCTGGACACCGTGAGTTCTGGGCCCCATTCCAACTCCCTTTTGGGGCCCCCCTCTTGGCTGCACCCTGTTACACTATCTTGCCTGTAAGGCTTCTTTTGAGACATCAGCTGATAGCCTTATGGGAACTCCTTTGTAGGTAACTATCTCTTTTTCTCTTGCTCCTTTTAAGATTCTCTCCTTATCTTTAATCTTGGGTAATATAATCATGGTGTGCCTTGGTGCGTGCTTCCTTGGATCCAGCTTCTTCAGGACTCTCTGAGCTTCCTGGACTTCCTAGAAATCTATTTCCTTTGTCAGATTAGGGAAGTTCTCCTTCACTATTTTTTCAAATAAGTTTTCCATTTCTTGCTCTACCTCTTCTCTTTCTGGCATCCCTATCATTTGGATACTGGAATGTTTAAAGTTGTCCCAGAGGTTCCTAAGCCTCTCCTCATTTTTTTGAATTCTTGTTTGTTCATTCTGTTCCGGCTGAATGTTTATTTCTTCCTTCTGGTCCAAATCATTGATTTGAGTCCTAGTTTCCTTCCCATCACTGTTGGTTCCCTGTACATTTTCCTTTATTTCAGTTTACATAGCCTTCACTTCTGCTATTGTGCGACCGTACTCAACAATTTCTGTGAGCATCCTGATTACCAGTGTTTTGAACTGTGCACCTGATAGGTTGGCTATCTCTTCATTGCTTAGTTGTATTTTTTCTGGAGCTTTCATCTGTTCTTTCATTTGGGCCTTTTTTTGGTCTTAGCATACTTGTTATGTAGTAAGGGCAAAGCCTTAGGTATTCACTAGGGCAGCACAACCCACATCGCTGAATTGTGATGTTGTATGTGAGGGAGAGGTCCAAGAGGGAACAATGCCTCTTTCTCAGCTCTCAGTCAGCTTTTAGTCATTTCCTCTTATACCCACAAGTAAATCTGACCTTTCTGGTGCTGATTCCTGGGTGGGTGGGTTTGTGCATGTTCTATGACCTGTGGGTTTCTCCAACGAACTCTCTTGTGAGGCTGGGAGTTTTCCCACTGCTGCAACCCCCACAAGAATTTTCAGTCAGAGATTTTGAGGCTTTTTTCCCCAAACTGGAACCCTAGGTTTTGTGGTCTGTCTCACTCCCCAGTTGTTCCTCCTAGTTTATCCACACGTAAATGTGGGTGTATCCGATCTGCCAGCCGCCACCTTGGCTCTCTGTCCCACCTATCAATCTGGATGAATATTTCTTCTTTAACTCTTTGGTTGTCAGACTTCTATACAGTTCAATTTTTCTGGCAGTTCTGATTATTTTTTGTTTTTAAATTTGTTGTTGTCTTTCTTTTAGTTGCACAAGGAGGCAAAGTATATCTACCTATGCCAGCATCTTGGCTGGAAGTTTATATTTAGATATTTCTAGACTTTTTATTACAAATATTCTTCCATCACTGAATATTTACATATACATATATATTTGAACACATATGTAAGTATATACAGAGTATATATCAGAAAGATACTTAGATGTAGAATCATTTAGCCAAAGGGTATGTACACATTTAATTTTGATAAGTGTTTTTAATTTTTTCTCCAAAGACATATACTAAATTACACTACCACTGAGGAAGTATAGAAGCCTAGCAGTTACTGCATATCATCCAAAGTAGTATTTACATATAGGGGTTTTTTGGGCATATTTTTTCTACTTACCTCATAAATGAAAAGGCCCTTGAAGACAGAAACCATAGCTTATATAACTTGATTCCAATGCCATGACCATTCATGTAGCTTTATTCAGCAAATATTGAGTGCCCAGAACTGTACAAAAGACTAAAATACAAAAATAGAATTCTACTTCTTATAATAGAAGACTAGTTATCTCAGACTTACCCTTCTGTGGAGAAAAAGCAAAATAAAATTGGAAGAATTATTTTTTAAAAATCCACACCTTCCAAAATCACCAAAGAATGAGAAATTTCTCAGTAAAAATCCAGGAGAAAATTAAAGTCCTGTATTCAAGTCTTTTTCCCCTAAGGCTGTTTTCCTGTTAGGAAGAAGTAACTGTGAAACTGCATTTGCTTTCAGAAGTCTACCAAAGTTTAGGACTCTTGCCACCTACAACTCCTATGGCTCTTACTATTTCTAAAAGTATCAAATACATTGCCCAGCACACAGTCAAAGAAAATGAGGCACACAGAAAATAAGAAACCACAACCAAGAACCAGTCAAAATATCAAGATGATAGAATCAGATCAACAAAGACTTCATGTGTTGTAATTATCTGATATATACTGTGAAACAGCTTCATCCAGCAAGTCAAAGAAAAAAGAAAAACCAAGCCTGAAATTTCAGGAAAATCTAGGGGTGGGGTGGGAGGAAGTAACAATTTTGAAAAGGAAAAATCCAATAATGAATTCAGAATTGATTGAATAAGTTTAATTATAGCTTAGACACAGATGAAGAGAGAATTACTGAATAGGAAAATAGGTCAGAATAAACCATCTACAATATAGCACAAAGAGATAAAAAGATGAAAAAAATATAGAAAAGATGATGAGATAATGAATATATTGAAAACACCTGATGTGTTTAACTGGAGATTTAGAGACAAAAGCCAAGAGTGAGAAATGGGGCAAAACAATATTAAAAATGTTATGGCTGAATAACAAAATTTTCCAGGGCAGATTAACAAAACCTAAGAATCCCAAACAGGATAAAGAAGAAAAAAAAAAAAAGAAATATATGTTAAGATGTCATTGTAAAGCTACAGAAAACTAAAGGGGGGAAATATAGAGTCCAGCACAGATAATGCCCCCTCTTTATTACAAAATCTTTGATTACAAAATCATAAGCACGTAATTCCATAACATAACAGTGTCACACTCAAGCACACCGTGTGACATTGTAGGTGAAATGTTCACATTGCCATCCACCTTGTCGTGCAAGACATTTGCGCACCCTACCGACCACACTCAAGCAGGCGCTGCTTCTGCTGGACTCTGTTCTTTCAACAGCCAGAAAAAAAAGACAGATGTACCTTAAAAGAGCAACAGTTAAATTTCTCAAAGGCAAAAATAAAAATCAAAGAAAAGTGGAAATATGTTTTCAATGTTTTTATGGAAAATAAAAACTACCATACAATTTTACCTTCAGCAAAACATCCTTCGAGCACAAAAGAAAAATATAAATTTTCAGATGAACAAAAACTAAAAGAATTCACAACTAGCAGACTAGACTAAAGTACTGTAGATGTAAAAAGAATTAAAAAAACTAAAAAACTGGTAAATATGTGGATAAACATAAACATTGACTTTAGAAGTTATAATTTGAATGTCTTACAGAGTTTTTAAATCTAGAGAACTAAAAGTTAAGGCAACTATAGATGGTCAACTCTGAGTTGTGGAGAAAGGAAAAATTTAGTTTAGTTATTTTGAGGTCCTTGTATTTATTTCAGAAGGAGAGTAAGTGTTGCGTTGGGAACCGCCCTGCCTGGTTTCAGGAGGTGTAACCCTTCCCATGGCTAAGGCTGAGTGAGTAATGTTGGGACATAAGCCACTAAGGAGACAAAGCTTATCTCCCTGCAGGAGCACCACTTCTGCTCCTTTTACTTCATCCATAACTGGCTTCCAATGCTTGATCAGTTAGCCAATGGTGGGTAAGATTCCCCAAGGGGGGAATGACCTAAGATAGGCATGATCACAAGGAGGCCCCAGGGAAGGACTTGAGGGGCTATAGCAAAAGGAGGTGATGGACCCTCAGCTTTGGCATAGCCTGAGTCCTCATTCTGTCTGTGAGAAGTCTCCTAATCTCTTGGCTGCCTTACTTCCCTTGCCTGACTTAAGCCTGAGACAGTGACTTAAGCCTGAAACAATGCTGGTGGTGGGTACCGCCCTGTGCTGGAAAGGGTGAGTTCCCTAGGGTGATCAGACCTAAGAAAGATTATGTGAAATCCTGTGAAACCTGCTTTGTTTAGAATGCTCTCAATTACATGATAAGGGTCCAGGCAAGAAGTGAGTTTGTTCCCCAAAGTTTTATGGCCATTTAGGTATCTGACACTGACTCAAAATAGGCCCTCAGAGTTCTTTGCATGTTATCTATTGTTTGATCATTACTGTCTGACAATGATTAATGAGCTTTACCTGTATTCCTGTGCAAATTGAACCCAATAAAAGCCTGTCACCGCAAGGGCACCGGGCGCTCTCCTATTGAGAGAGTGACCAGGCCACTCTGAGGTGCTCTCCCCTTGAGAGAGTAGCCGTGCCATCCCTTTTCCTCCACAGGACTTGGTATTCCATGTGAGTTTGTCTTGTATCCCATCTATAATGCCACGGACACTGTGGGCTGGTGTCCACATCACCGTTGATTAACTTTAGACTTTGCTAATTGAAGGGTGAGTGTTGTAAATTGTAAAGCAGCTACTAAAAGAATAAGGAAAAGTATACGATCTCCAAACCAATAAAGAGGAAAAACAGATGGTAAAGAAAAAAACAAATCCAAAAGAAGTCAAGAGGAATGAGAATAGAGACATAGATCTGGTGAATCAAATAAAAAGCACGAATTAAGATGGTAGATTTTAACCTAAATACATCAGTGATTACATTAAGTATAAATGTCCTAAACACTCCAGTAAAAATACAAAAATTGTCAGGCTGGATAATAACAAAGTTTATTTCAATTAAATGGCATTTACTGAAGACCTCCAAAATAGAATAATGTAGAAAAATTGAAAGTGAAAAAATGAAAAAATAAACTATGCAAATAGTCAATAAAACAAAAAGATATAAATAGGGTAGGCTGTTAGACAAAACTGACTTTGAATAATGACTTGTTCCTGAAGTTTCATGTTGGGGGCAGGGAACATTCAAACGTAAATAAGGTTCCCTGACCACAGTAATTTTAAGGCAGTGAAGTAAGTCCTGGGAAAGGAGTGTATGAAATGCTGTGATGACACAGAAATAGGGATGCTAGTAGATACATGTGCCTTATAGTTAATATGTCTTTTTTAAGGACTTTTATCAGAATTCTGATATATTAATTCATCAGGTAGCTCTGAGGAAGGGGAAGGCATTCCACACAAAGGAAACCATATACACAAAGTAGATGTTTGTAAATATTGGTAGAAAGCACTGTTTGATTTAGGGACAGGAAGGACCAAAAACTGCAGTACCTTAGCCCTCTGGTAGCAATAGTGAATGCTATGACGACCTGGCCACACCCCTCCACCCTTGCCCTTGAAGGCACCCACTTTCCCAGCTGTGAGAAGTGCTACAGGCCAACGGTTCTCAGCTGAGGCCCTCTGTAAGCACTGTCCCCCCAGGACTATGAACCCCACTCTGGGGGCAGTGACTGGTCAGTGCAATGGTTCAAAAGCCTGATGCCTTTGCCTTAATTTGTGACTGTCCTGAAAGGCCACCCCAGCTCCAGAGCCCCCTTTGGGATCTGCTGAGGACTTCGTTACAGCTCCATCACGTTTCATCTTCCCTGACTAACCCTCTGGCCCTCAACCTCTCACAGGTGTTGCTAAGAGTACTCCCCAGTAACTCTCCGACATAGCAGTCTCCATAATTGAGTGGTTTCTCAGAAAACCAGATATAAGATAGTGGCTAAAGTGGGGAAAAGCCCAAGAATCCTGAGTCCTGGGCCAGTGTTTTACCCCCACACTCCGCTGATGGCCGGTAGAATTTGCTGTCAAATCCCTGGGACCAAAGGCCAAATCTATTGTCCTAGTATTGTTCAGTTGTTTTTTTCTCATTCTTTCTAAACTAATGTACCAGTTCTGCTAAGGACCAGTTCCCCTTATCACTTGGACTTTTTTGCAAGTAGTGAAGAATAGTAGAATTAGAAAGAAAAAATGTGCTCATTGGGCATCTACAATCTGAAAGATCGCTTTGTCCATTAGATCTGTGCTTCGGGTGGTTAAAAAACCAGGCTGTGCTCTCATAGCTGTTAAGTAACAGAGCCAATATTTGAACTTAGGGTCAGAAATGGCTATCTCCACTTTTTTCTCCCTAAGAGAAAAAATGTACTGAAAATGACCCAAATCAAACTCTAGAGAATGTAAAGAGAGAGAAATTAAAACTGCTCCCTAATATTGATCAGGCCTTGTTTGGGTTGGTTTCCCTGCTTAGGTATCTGGGTTAGTAAGTGTTCTTTCAGCCCATTTTGCCCTCAGCCCTAAAACTGAACCACATTTAAATCTTTCAATTAGCCTTTGTTCTTCTGTCTTGGTAAATGCAAGTTCCACATGGCTTATATCACTGACAACCTCCTATGTAACAATCCTTGTTGAAAATTGGTTCTACGATGGATTTGACAAGCCTTTTAACAGTTTAGAGAAAAGTTACCTCTTGATTCCAAGATATCGATATCATTAATCCCTTTAATATCTACAACCTGCAATGTCTCACAAGAAGGAGGCAGGTGGGGAGGTCAGCCCCCAGCCCACTTGTTGTGGATGGCAAGGCTGGGAAAAATGAGAACCAGAGGCATCTCGAAGAGCATCCGGTTTGGGCTTTAGGGCAGTGCCTGGGCACCCTGCCAGAGCAGCTGGGACTCTGGTGAGGCACTTTTATGCAAACGCCCAGCTGGGTCCAGTTCACTCTGTATTTACCCTACAGGGCTGTCCATGGGTATTTGTTCTCTGTACCACTGGAACACACATCCTCCTGCAATACACACTGAACACTGACAGCATGCCAGCCTCTGGGACCAGGACGGCAGTATACAAGTCTAGGCAAAGAGCGAGGTCTTTGCAGTTAGAGAACCCTAACTCTGAATCCTGGCTCTAAGACTTGTTAGGGTGGGCAAGCAATGTCAACCTGCAAGCCTCGGTAACTGGTCTATACAACAGGGATAATGCCCAGTTTGTTGGGAGGAAGCTAGCAAGTAGCTCAATAAACTGTAGTTGTTATTATAGCCAAAGAATACTTCTTTGCTGATGATACTGACAGAAACAACACTTTGGAAATGATTTCCATTTTTTTTCTTTTTCCTTAATGGCTTGTTCGTCTGAACCCAGTGCTTGATTGGCAGTACCCTGATGTGGGATAAACAGCATCATTTATTCTGAAATTTAAAGAGTTGATCTTGGGCTGGAGCAGAAGATAGACAACAGGGCTCTTTCCAGTCCATCATTTGCCATTTGTCCTTAACTGACCAGATCTCTACTGATGAAGTTCACAGATCCAGAAAACACAGATGTTTTCAAAAGTTTATTCTCTCGAGAAAAATAAAATAGCGATTGTAAGAAATGTGAACATAATTCTGGTCCTAAGAGGATTTTCCTGAATTATCCAGTTAGGCGTCTGAATTCTCCATGGAGGTTTGACAGGGAAAGTCCTGGCCTGGGTGTGGCACTGAGCGTGTGAACTTCCCCCTGCCCTTGTGCTCTGAGAAGGGGTGCTGAGCAGTGACCCCCCATGGAAACCACCCCCGAAATGCTGGGGTGTGAAGCAGATCATGAGTGCAAAGCAATCACAGTTGACAGATGCGATGAGTTAAATTTATACCCCTCACTGTCTCATGGCATGCTCCATCTTCCAAATATACCAGTAATAATGCTAATGATTGCAAGCAGCACCTTTGTTGTATCTCATTTATTTTTACCCCAAATTATGGTGGCTTAAAAGAATTTACTGACTGCTTGGATTTTCTGACTAATTGGGGTAACTCTGTGCTATAGCCATTAGGAGATTTAAATATAGCTCTTCTCAGGCGATACTCCGTGTTGGATCCCCTGTTATCCTTTAAATATCTTGGTGTGCAAGTGGATAAAATTAGAAAGAATTTGTTTGCTTTAAATTACCAACTTCTGCTTGATAAAACTATTAGCGATTTAGCTAATTGGACGGCTCTTCCATTATCATTAATTGGCAGAGTTAATACTATTAAAATGGTTGTTTTATCTGAATGTTTGTATTTATTTCAATGCTTTCCTATCAAGCCACCTAAAAATCCTCTAAAGCTTTGAATTCTGCAATTAGTTTTGTTTTATAGGCTACAAAGAGAATTAAGATTAATCTTAAGACTACAACTACTCTGGGGTGGGGGTGAAAGATTAATTCTTCTTTTTCAAGGAATAGGTGAATGTTGGATTCTCTTGATCAGGCTTTGTCCATTGTTCCTAAATATCTTCAATAAGAAGTTCCAAACTCCAAAAGAAATTGAAAGGGGGTTCTTTTTAATGTTGTTTATCTAATAAAAACTTCATAAGAAAACTTTATATCACGCTTGTATATGTATTCAACCACACGTTCATTCATTCTTACCCTTACTGTGATTCTCGTGTATACCAATATGCAAGATACAAGTATCTATGGTAGATAGTATGGATGACTTCAAAGGTGAGTAAAATTCCATCCTCACCCTCAAGAAGTTCAAATATTGAAAGTGAAAAGAAAACATGAATAACAATAAGGTCACACGGAAAGTGCAACACCAGGATATGCTGGGACAGAGCAACAGGCATCACTAAGTCTGTCTGGGCGTCAAAAAAGGCTTCCCAGAAAAGGTGACATCCAGGTTGGGTCTTGCAGGATGGGATTCTTACAGGGCTCTTCCAAGATTCAAAACAACTTAAAAGAAGAATCTAATGAACAAAATAAACTAGCACACAAAATAGAACCAGAGGCATGGGAACATGGAACAGACTGACAGCACCCAGAAGGGAAGAGAGAGGGGGATAATGGGGTGAGAAGGGGAAGGGACACGTCAAAAAACACGTATGAATGACCCATAGACATCGACAACCGTGTGGGTATTGACTGTGGGAGAGGGGGCTTGGGGGGAGGTGTCTAGAAGGTGGAAGGCAAAGAGGCAAAAATTGGGACAACTGTAATAGAATAACAATGATAATAAAAAATTTAAAATAAAATACAGTTGTTTAACTCTAAAAAAAAGCAACTGCAATAACACAACACCTTGAGAGTTTTCTTCTGATTAATAAAGTAACTTGATTTGTGAGACACTTAAAATGCTCCACTGAGCTAGAAGGCAACCATTCCCTCTTGGGTGGATCAGGAGAATTCCATAGATACAACCTATCAGGACTTCGGTGAGACATTTAGCTAAGGCTTTCATGATTTCTTTTAGTGTCCAGATGGGGACATGTGAGCAGAATGATGGCACAGGTACATCAAATTCTAGGTGCTTGAAACATGGTTACCAATGTGATCATTACTGTTTTATTACTAATCTGGATAAAGATCTCCCAAAATATGCCAGTGTGTTCTCTCTTTGGCTGTGTCTTGTTCAAAGTTTGAAATAACATGGATAAGGACAAAGAGAAAGAGCTCAGGAGGCTGGAATAAAGGGTCAGAGGTAGTCACATGCAACTGAATAGGAGAAAGTAATGCCCCCCCCATTTGTCCCACTTACTATATAGTCAGGGAAGCCTTCACTTATGGCATCATCAGGTGATAGAAAATGCTCCAGATTTGGAGTCAGAAAGCCTAAGTTCAAGTCTTAGCTTGACTGGATATTACGTATACAATTTCAAGGAACACCCTAAACTTATCTGAGCCTCACTTTTTCTATCCATAAATTAGAAATAATAATACAAGTTCCAGAGCTGCTGTGAGAATTGGGGATGTAGAAAGAATTTTTAAACTGTGTATCACTACCCAAAAGTTATTTTTTAATGCTTATTACAGCAATGGTGGTGATAACAATAATAACAGTTATGTGAAGTCCTAAGGTCCTAGTTAAATTCTAACCTAGAGTAAACTAACAGTGTGACATGGTTTTCACAATAGCCAATACAGTCAGTGGGTTGCATTACTGAAATAATGAGGTCAGAATTGTATCCCCATTGGGTTTATTTAAAGCCAATCTGCTCTGGGTTTCATTCTGGTCATTGTGGGACTCCTTGTATCTAAAGCAGAGTTTGACACATAGTGGGTGCTCAATAATACTTGTGGAATACATTAACTTTAATAAAGATGTTGTGGCATGTCTAGATTCAGGGGATGAGAATTCTAAAAATATGATAGCCACAAACAGTACTCTTAAAAATGAAAATGTTTTGCCCTGTGGTGTGGATTGAGCACCGGCCTGTGATCCAAAGAGTTGCAGGTTCAGTTCCTGGTCAGGGCACATTCCTGGGTTGCAGGCCAGGTCCCCAGTGGGAGGGTGCACAAGAAGCAACCACACATTGATGTTTCTCTCTTTCTCTTGCTCCTTCCCATCCCCTCTCTCTAAAAAAAATAAATGAATAAAATCTTTTTTTTTTTTTAGTGGAAATGTTCTGTATAAAAAAGAGACAATTTATGAAGTTACCACTTGTCAAGGAATGGGTCAAGGATGGGATCTGTCATACCTGAAGGACAAAGGAACAGAACTGACACTTACTAAAGTCCTTGTATGGGATACGCATTCAAAATAATTATTCTGTTTTACTAGAGGACAAACTGAGAGTGGTGACCCAATAAATGAAAGTAATATCTAAAATTATGAGCCTTCTAACAAGGGAATGGCTGGCCTTTGAATCTGAATGTTTAAGCAGAATGTTTTGGAAAAGACTTCTTACATGTCAGAGGTCGGACTAGATCCCTAATTCCCAAATCTGCTTTGGCATTGTCTGTGAAGCTTCGGGCTGGGGGCCAGGCAGCCGGGCCGGGGGCGGGGGGAGGGTTGCGGTTTGCTAAGAGGGTGAAATGGTAATATAAAAAAGTACAATAAAAATTTAAAAAATAATTAATAAAAAATTTTTAAAGAATGTAAACGCATAGAGTTAGAATTTGTAAGAGTATGGTGCCCACTACCTAAACGTCTGTGTTTTCAACAACCTCTGCAAACAATTCTGATGCACAGTCAGGGCTGAGAGCCACTGCACAAAGTCTGTTCACACTTTCCTGATGATAAAAGCACCACATTTTAAACAAACACAGTTTCTGAGGCCCCACTCATGAAGCTTCAGATTCGAAAGGTCTGGAATAAGGACCAGGAGAGTCTGAAAAACACTGGACAAGATGATCTTTCATTCCCTTCCCAACTCCTGTGATTCTGAGGATCTAATCCAACTATAGCTGCTCATTAGTTCCAAATAAGAGCTTTGAAATACCTGCATTATAGAAATCAGGCCCCAAGCACAAATATGCACATTTCTAGCTGGCCATGGTATTCTTCATATGGTGTCTCTAAAGAATTAAATATATTTTTAATAAACTAAACAGCAATGAACCCGTTGACTTTTCAATTTACTGCAGTTTGCCAGTTCAGCTGATTCCAGTAAAATGCATGTATACATGTATGCAAATGACAAGTGACTCGTCTTGTTAAACAGTTACTCAGTATAAGCAGACATGAAGCCTTGATCACTTAGGAGTTGAGGGTGACATATTTAAATCAACATTTTCTAAATATTTTCATTTAAACATACTCCATTCTCTAAAAATGTGAACATGTAAGTCACTAGAGTTTATTCTAGACACAGTCATTCTTTTCCCATCTAATATTTCACTCTAAAACCGAGGTGAGAAAGTAAACAAGTGTTCGAGGGCTGGTCTGCCATCACAATCAGCAGCTTTCATTAGTTTTTGATAGTCTGACCTAAACCAGCAAAACGATAATGTTTTATCTCAATGACCCCAAATCCACATCTTCTGCAAGTCCTCTCTTCTTTCTTCAATTCCTTGCAGCTTAGAACCAAAAGCAAAGCTTTCTATGTATCTTGAGAAAATGGCTGAGGAGAGAATGAAAAGGAAATTATTACCAAGAAGCTAAAATGTGGTTTTTGCAGTTAGGCTTTTTTTTCAGAGCACAGTTCCCCCTTTGTCCAGAGGGAGAGGCCCCAGGCAGCAGCAGCTGTACCCCTGGGATATGTTTGCGTCTCTACCAGGGTACACGTTGCTCAAAGGGACTGATAGTCTTGCACACTCAGCTTATGAGATATAGGTTAAAGATAAAGATGGAAGGAGATAAGCAGGCAGGAAGAGAGGAGAGCAGGCTGAGCATAACTATACCCTCCATAACTCAGACAATGGCAAATAAGCCACACCTTTCATTTGACCCTGTGTTTTTGAAAGCAAAGAATATGTTCAGTTTTGAGACTCTTTAGCTGATAATAATAGTTTCTATTGCAGAGGTAAGGATGCGTATCAAATGTGTTTGGAGAAAATCAAGTCATAGTATTTGGGAACACACATGCAAAAGCAAGTCAAAGAACTTGAGAATACACTCTATTTTTCAAAATGTGGTCTAGAATTCTCTAGGTCAAAGGAGACACATTAATAGGGCAATTATTCTTACTATGAATGATGTTTTACTTTAAGGAACAAAACAGACATGTTGGTTAAAAGACAAATTCGGTAAGCAAATTTTCCATGCAAAACTGTGTGCTGACATATTTAAGATCTTTCCCTAAAGTTCCATCCCCTCCCCCCAGACTCCCACCCAGTGACAAAGTCTGCAGACTGTCTTTTAGGGAGCTCCTGCAAATTCCCTCAAGAACAGAGCTGGAGAATCCGTGCTGTTCCCCAAAGAATCTAAGCTTCCTCTACCTCACAGGATGAGAATAGGCCTGTAAGCGAAAGAAGAAAACACTGAGCAGTTTCTCTTTCTCCAAGTGGTAAAAGATGGGAGAGAAGGTGGAAAAAGGTATCAGAGGCAGAGGGCAGGGGGCACAGGACCAACTCCCCATCGCAACTGCTCTGGGTGCTCTGCTCCTCCTCAGAGAATGGCTGCTTCCTCTCCTTCGCAAGCAGTGCTTGGACGCCTGTCACACCACCTCCCTGGACAGGCTCGACCAAACCAGCAGTTTATCTTGTACTCATGTGCCTGGTTCACACCAAGTCATTCTCCCTTCTACACAATTCCATTTAATTCAGAACACCTTTGTTGAACACCTACTAGGTTCCAGACTCCTTGGGAGAGCAGGAACACAAAGGTAAAAATTTGATCTCTGCCTCACTCAGCTTGCCTACTAAGTGGCATGCACAAGGTAACACAGTTCATAGTGAAGACCGCAAATTATATAAATCTGTGACATTTGCCAAGAATGAATAGAAGTGAAACAAAATTGGATTTCAGGCCACTGGTTACCACTCGAGGGGCTTCTTTTTTCTGGTAGGTGTGACTTACGGTAATAATAATAGTCTATGTTTATATAAAGCTCCAGAGTTTACAAAGTCTTGTGAACATGATTGCATTATGAAATAGTAAGTTTCAGCTTTTCTTTCTCAATTTACAGGCTAATAAAACTGAATCTAATAAAAAGTAAGATCATACCATACTAAGATTTTTATAAAATATTATTCAATGGTCAATATACACACAGAAAAATAATTAGACTGGCTCTCTATTATACTATTACACCCGCCGTACTTCCAAAATATAACTTAAATTACCCTAGAGAATAAAGCTTGGAGAGATGAAGGTACCAAGTATTTTGAGCACATTTTACTAAGGGACCTAGGGAATTAAGTCACAGTCTTCACACAGTGCCCCGGAGGTAAGACAAGACTACGTCTCCACGTCTCACCTGAAACATTCTTTTCTGGATTGCTATGATAAAAGCCCCGTAGACAGAGTTGAGTGCGAGTTCCAGTGACTTCAGCATCAGAACACAAATCAAAGACCCCAGGAAATTTCCTGAACTGTGCAGCTTACTGGGCAAATGATTTAATCAACTTGGATTTAAATAATGTTATCTCCAGGTGAAGGTAGAGATTAATAAGACTGTCTTTCAGGAAGGTGTGGGAGCCGAGGAGTTATTACTTCACAAGCACCCATCTGAAAACTGGGCTGTCATCACTGGATGTGCCAAGCTTTGATGAGGCCTGCAGGGCTGGAGAACTAGCCTGTGCACATTGAAATGGGCTGGAGCTCCTCGGATGAAAGAGATCTCTATAGGACATGTGGATGTGCATCTGATAATCTTTGACATATGTTTAATATTTAGATTTCCAAGATTACTCATGTTAATATCCGCTGCACATCTTACTTTTTTTGCCTTTTGTGCACACTGGGAGATGTGGGTTTGGACACGTTTCAAGCCAGATTTGTTCCTGTTGCTTTATTGCTGCTAACCACGGGGTCACTAAAATGGGAAAATCATCTGCTTCTTCCTCTACTGAACTTTGAATTCAAAACTTACAGCTCAAAAAAGAAAAAAGAAAAGACATGAGTAAATGAATAATGGATGCAGTAAAAATAAATGTGTGGTTCTGGGCCCTATTTAATTTTTCTTAAATGACAATGTTGTTAATGCTATGAAATATTTTCTCTGATAAATGTGAGTTAAGTAATTTGCATGAATGGCTAGTCTGTCATTTTTTTATTCTGTTGAGTTATGGGTTTTTTAAAATGGATTCTATCCCGTGTAGCTTTTAATACATTGTTATTATATGTGATCACTGAGCTTTCCTAATGGCACATTGAAAACACAGGTTTCATCATTTAAAAAAATAGAAATTATTTGAAAAACTAATTTATGCAATAATGACGTTCTTCAAATAAATGTACTTACAGGGAAAAACCATTTACATGTTTTTCAGTATTCCTTTTAAGTGTGAAAAAATTATACTTTGGCCAAAGTCTCAATCACAAAAAAGTTGGGAAATTTAAAAATTAAGCCTGCTAGGTCCCCCTCCATGCTTAAGTTTCCATAATTTTGAATGACTAAAAACTACGTGTCCTACAAAACCTGCCTTGTGTACCTGAGCCATGATTGGCTGAGGAGCTAAAGGTTGTTTGATTCTGAACCTTAAATTTTGCTCCATTCATGCAAATTAAATAATGTTAATAATAATAATACCTAGAGAGAGGTTTCAGTGGCCTTCCTTTGAACAAAACAAGGGAAGACAGAATGAGTGTGCCAAAGGAAAAGAGAAGGAATCCCAAGCAATGCATCGCTCCCAATGACTCTTGCTTTTTAAGTGTTTTTAAAGTAAACTCCATGCCCACTGACACCTTGAGATAGATACCTAAGCCTCAAAACTGCCCAACCTCACATCGACAGCATTTGAACATCGATGAAATCGTAACCCGTGAGGCAATTACTTCAGAGTTATAAACTTTAGAAAACGGTATTATATGACACCGGAAGTGCCATGTCAGCAGTCATCACACTGGAAAGCACTAATGAATAAGTACTCTCCGGCTGCCTTGGCTCATAAATGACAGAATACTAAGATGAAGAAATTTGATTTAAATCCACCAGGCATTGAAAAGTGGAGGTGCGTTTGTAAGGTCAAATGCCCATGGCCCAGGGTTCTGCTTCAGCACAGAATGGAAGGCCTTGAGACTCTAGGTTGTGTGGACTCAAGTTCAAATCCCCCTTGGCCACCTACCTGTGCTATCTCCTCTGAGCATTTCTTCCCTACCACCCAGTAAGTTCCATATGTTGGCTATTATTACTAAAGTATTTATACAATGGAGGAAATAAGTCCCACTTCCTGGCACTATTTTGTAGATTGGTGACAAAACATTATAAATCCATAAATCCAAACACATACATGACAGTAAGTTAGCTGCTACTCATCCTCCTATTGTGTCCTTATCATTAGAAAGATTTTCATTAGACTGTAAGCTACTAATTAGAGCAGGGATTGTGCCAACTGAATTTAGTGGTGTGTTCCCAGACCTCAGACCAGTTTACTGAGTCCTCTTCTCCTGACACCGCTGACAGAATTCAGACCATATCCAATGTCTGCTTGTTTGCTTTTTAAGTATAAGCCTTTGATTTCAAAACACATTCACACTCGAAATTAGAGGACCCTGTGAGTGTTGTGACTAATTTGGTTGTACAGACAGTTCAAAGTAGCTGCAGATCAAGGCCAAGCTCTGGAATCAAAAGAATGGCATCAGTGTCCCTCTGGTTTTTGTGGCTCTGAGACCGACTGCGATGACTGAACATTCCCGAGCTTCAACCTACTTACCTATGAAATGAGGAAAAATGGCAGCAAGTGGCTCACCTAGTTCAGTTGTACTGTTTCAAGGGCCAAGTGGGATAATACATATATAACATCAGACAATGCTTCATGCTGCACAAATATAACTTACAATAAACATTATTTATCATCATCCACTAACACCATTGAATGCCTTATTGTTCTCTGGACTAAAGGAACTCTGGAGACTAAGGGCAGCAGACTGTAGCCTGCAGGCCGAATCCAAGCTGTGAGCTAAAAATGGGCTTTACATTCTCAGATGATTGAACAAAATCAAAACAAGAATTAGATTTCATGACACACCTGAAAAGCTTGGAATATTTACTGTCTGGATCTTTACAGAAAAAGTTTGCCAACCCCTAACTCTAAGAGTTTACATTAATAATATTTTGAGTTTCCTTTAGGATTAAGCCTTAAGGCAGATAGAACCTATGCACTACACAATTAATGCTAGGATTAGCAGCAGCTCAGGTAGAAAGACGAGCGCCTCCTTAAAAGCAGGCCCTGGGTGTGCCTCACTGGTCTTAGAAACTCCCCCAAGTCCTGGGCTGAAAGCTACCTATTCTCGCCTGCTCACTTCTCTGAAACCAGATTAGCCTACAATCTCTATCACCAAGGTCGTTTCTCTCAGTTCACCTCTTTATTCTTAGCACCTGTCACACAGCAGGGATCTCCTAGGCATTTGTCAAATAATAAAGGAATGAATGAATGCACCTAATTATTCATTCATCCTCTTTTCAAGGGCTGGCTCCAGCTCTCCGCTCTTCCATGAAACCTTCAAAAACCACTTCAGCCAAGGTTTCTTTTGTGTCCTGGAGTTTCACGCCTTCCTTGATCCAAGGGTGGCGATGCAGGATTTCCTGACACTCTTGAACTACTACTCTTTGTTAACCATTGTCCAGTTGACTTACTCACCATGTCTTTACACTTGGGTTCTTCCAGTTAGATGATACAACAAGTTTCAGGTCCAGCAAGGCTCCCAGTTTTCACATTTGGCTTCTTCCCCGAAACCCAGCAGGCAAATCCATGTGCACTTGCAGCGAAACATATTAAAGCCACTCTAACCCCAGCACCTATGATTCAACATGGAGACACTCTCCCTGCAGGTCTGCCCTGATCTGAGTTCTGGCCTGCTACCTGAGCCCTAGGTACACCTTTACCTGGTTGGAGTCATTGGAGGCAGGGGTCTGTTCTTGCCGGGCCCCTCCATAAGGGCTGGAGTTCCACTTCTCATCTCCAACCTGGTGCTTGGGGCTGCAGGATATGCACCCTCTGATTCTCAGTGCTAGCAGTCTCCTGCTTACTGGACCTTGCAGAAATGTGTTCTCATGCTCCCATGTTGGACCATTCATCTGGAACCACACTTACAATTATTTACCAGTACTCTAATCTCCAGGGTATCATGCTTTATCCACTCTGTTCCGGCCTACCCCAACCTGTGGTAAGCTACCAGGCCAAATTAGGCCAAGGCCTGAGCTCTGAGATTTGGAAGGGAGTCTATGACTTATAGTTCTTTTTTATCTACAACACGCCTATATGGTGCTGACTCACTGGAGGCTTACCATAGGAGCTCAGTAAAATCCACTGATTGATCCAGCATAAAAAATAATAATAGCAAAAGATCGTTACTCATAAGGTGTCACATCGAAGTTTCTCGAGTTTCAAACTCCATGTTCCTCACCCCTTCAGACACATCCCCTTTGTATAACAAATATTTTATAATCTCCCCATTTGCTATCCTGAAATGAAATTCATCGAACATATATATCAAATTATAATACATTGCTAGACATATAATGTCCTAAATATAAAGAAACAAAAAGTAATTAATAAAATAATTTATTATTTAAATTATGTATGTAAACACGTGCATGAGGAAGGCACGAACAGTAGTTAAACGCGTGCCCCTGCGTGGAATGACACCACGAGAGCCACTGTGATGACGTGGCATTGCTGCAAGTGGTGTGATGTGTCTCCGTGCCCAACTCTGGCGAAGTCCTGAACGAAACAGAATACAACCTTTCCCTCATATACGTAGTAGTTGTGAATTCATGGAGAATTAAATGGATATTTAAATGGGGCAGCAAAATACGTCAATTGGGATTAGGTTTTAGGCTTAGGGCATTATAAACAGGTTTATCTACATGAATGCCTGGCAGGACATTGAAAAGCCACGTGGGATGCTGTATGACTCTTTGCTGTGAGGGACAGTGTGTGAACAGAGGATGCCTAGCATCCCCGGCTCCACCCAGTGTTGAGACATCCCCAAAATGCTGCCAGGAATTCTCAAAGCACTCTGTAGGGAGTACTCATACCTCCCATGAGAACTATTGGTCTAACCCCCTAATTCAAAACCATCCTGCGCTCAGATCTCCTCTCAGGAAAAACACCTCTTCTGACCCTGAAACCCCCAAGTAAAGGGTTGGACTAAGTGACTAAGTGCCTGTCTTTTAGATGTTGGCACACACCAGATCCAAGGGCCAAGGTTGTTGAATGAAGCCAAAGATCTCAGCACTACCCAATCTCGAGCCTGTGATATACGAGGTTATAAGAAAAGAAGACTTGGTTCCCTCTAGCCAATTAATTACATTAAAAGGCAAAACCATCAGCATTTCTTTACTCCACTTACTCTCTGCATCATATACTCATTGTGCTCTTTAAAACCATTGAATTGAAGAGCTGACAGTAAATCTATCCCTCTACATGCAGCATGTGGACGCCTCTCTAAGGCTTCCATTGCTGGCCTACCAGATCACCCTTTCCTTTCCATCCCTCTTCCATTTCTCCTAATACACATGAAAAAAACATCCCCAACTACAGGCCCTCTTTCTCTAACCTTAAATTGCAACTGGCCTACCTGCTGCAGTCTTTCCCAGATCCAACCCTTGCTGCATTTCTACATAATCTGTGCAGGCCTAGACTATTTTCCAGTCTCCCTCATCTGGCCCACTCTGGGGAGGAACACCCTGAATGGTCATCCCACTTTGTGTGACTTCAGTTGCTGCCTGACATCTCCATATGCACTTCCATGCATTTTTTTCTTCAACATTCACCTTCTGTTTCCATAAAGTGGGACCTCAGTTTATGTGGCTCTGCCCTCCATCCTCTGGGACTTTCCTCTTGCTCTCTACCTAGAATGACTTTTCCTTCCTTTTGCCTATTAAATTCTAACAGTCCTTCAGAACAATTTAAATACCATTTCCTCCAAGAAGCGTTCCTAAATACTTCTCCCTCTGAATTCTTGCACCATTTTTTATAGTGTGACTCTTTTGTGTCAACCTTGAAGACAAAGGTCCTTTGGGGATTCTTTTGTGTCCCCAGTGGCATCTAGGAACTTGTCATAGTAGTATAATTGTCTAACACATTCTTTTGTTTTATGATCTCAAAAGACAGGAAAGTGACATCCCATATTTGAAATATTTGGGGAGGAGGTCCCTAGCCTCTCCTTCAAAATCACTTCCTTCCTCCTCAGCTGTAGTAGAATTCTGTCAAGTAACCAGCTGGCCCAGAAGGACACACTTTTCTCTTTCAGTAGCAGCATCAGTGCATTGTAAGTAAAGATATAACTTCATGGTGTCTCTGAAAACATTAACTAAGACAATAATAAATTAACACAATAGTCAACTAATAGTACTGAAATGCTTTCATGTACGAATTGGAATGTGAACACTGAGATTTTCATTTCATGGTTGAAAAATACACGAGTTGACCCAAATACTAATTTCTGCATTTCTGTCATTTACATATCATGGGTCAGTAATCATTTCTTGCCTAAATGGCTTTCCAAATGAAAAGCTGTAATATTGTAATGGTTTATCATATTTACAAACATCACATTGTGCTACCTCCCCCCCAATCCCCTTGGTGCTTTGGATTCGCAAACAAGCAGATCCCATTCATTCTCTGAGAAGGCAGGAGCGGAGCCTGAGTGGAGTGGGCGAGTTCCCCAGGGGAGATTCTTCTGTTTTCTCTTTCCTAACGGTCATGAGTCCAGGAACCTGTACCCCACTGGGGTATCTTCTAGGCATCTCATTTCTCCTGCGTGCCCTTCGGTCAGCAGGGGTGGGTTCTGCCTGTGTTCTGGTGATGCTTCTCCTCTCTGGGGCTGAAAAATTGAGCTGCTCTGAAAATGTCTTCTTAGAAGGTTGCAACTGCTGAGAGATCTGAATGTGATATTTGAGAAAGGTAATGCATCCTGATATTTTTTATTGCAGTTCACAACAACATCAAGTGAAATGTCTGAAGTGATTTTTCCCCCCTCATCTTAATGCTAGGATAACGCAAATCAGCCCATGAGTTAACCAGTCTTTCATTTAAGCCCCACCCTTGTCACTGGTTTTTGTGTCCTGAGTTACCTGCTCTATCAGGGATCTTGCTCTTGTCATTAGGCAATAGGTCTTGTACAAATCTGTGTTTTTAAAGATTAATAGAGTTAGAGCCACAGAATAGACGAGAAGCTGGTAGAACAATTACTCCTTGCCCCAGAAGGCTGACTTTACACATTGGCCTTGCTCTGTAATTATAACTTGGGGTTGAATGTCAGCAGCAAGCATTTGTGCATTTGTGGGGACAGTAGCCCCTTCCTCACGCATGCAGGCTCTCAGCCTGGGGTGCTGCTCTCTAACTAACACCTCTTTTGTCGGGCTTCTGTTGCTCCTACTTTGGCACAAGTACTTAAAAGGAAACTAAGAAAAAAAAGTGTTGAGGTCATTTATTAAACTCTCCTGTGAATTTGGTTTCGGGACTAGAAAGCAGCACAGTAGTTGTGTGATTTATGAAATCCCTCCTGCTGCTGCTTTTCCTTATTTTTAGGGTGATGTACAGGAAGTGAGCTCGCTAGGAGTTGACTGGTCACATTTCACACCGTTGCCTGTGAGTCCTAGAATGGAGGCATGAAAACAATCATGTGGACGGAGAGGTGGCAGGGAGGGATTTAGCTGTTAATGGAAATTTCTCCTTCAGACCCTCTGGAAAAAAAAAAGTTACCTTTTAGAAGATGGATCTCTTTTTATTTTTTTTCTCCCTGGCCCCTATGTTTTAAAAAGGTTAAGGCAGGGTGTGTGTGTGTGTGTGTGTGTGTGTGTGTGTGTGTGTGTGTGTAGGGGAATGGTAGAGAGGGAGGGGAGTGGGAAATGATTGCTATTATCCCCAAGTCCTTCTTCTCTGGCTGGCTGTAGCTCTGTTTATGAAATGCCATAACAAAAGTGAGCTCACGCCTGTGTGCTTCCATCCTGCAAGGTTCCTGGGTGCCAGATGGGCACTTTGTGACTGTATGAGCGTGGATTATTTCATTTCCTACATCTGGGACTCCACATGGCTGCCCAGAATGCCATAGGAGAGAGGCACTACTTCTCAGCTGGGGGAACCTGCCTTCGCCAGGGATCCCCGGGGAGCCCAGGGGGTAAGGGCAGCAGCTCTGAAAGTTCACATACACCAGGGACATTGGGGACGTTTTTAGAACCCAGCACAAGGTAGATATAAACAATAACCAATGATGTATGTCAGATGCAGCTTTAAAAAAAAAGGATGAAGGAAAGAACAAATGAAAACAAATTATAAGCATTTTCCAGTCTGGCCTAGGAAGATGTTTTGGAAATAACATTTTGTATTTCAGTTTTGAAATCTGGTTGTGACCTTCTAGTCACAGACTTCTCAACTATGCCAGTGGTACAGGTAAGTGAACTGAAATGGTCTGAGGAACGCCGGCATGTACCACAGCCCCTTGGCCTCTTTGTCACTTTATTTCAATTAATGGGATGCAGTGTATTGGCATGAAATGGTAGCGAGGCTGTTTCCTTTCACCGGTACTGTACTGGAAGTGAGTCCGCTGACTGCCGTTCAGGTGAATCCCACAGACAGCAGCCGCCTGAAATGCAGTTTCTTCCTGTTTTTAGATTTGTTGCTGAAAATCTCACCATCACCTCTATTTCTCCTCCCCCCCCCCACAAAAATAGTTATCCAAATCACTCAATTAGTCCTGCAGGGGAGAAAGTTTTTTTATAAGAATATGTGACTTAATGTTTAAAAAAATCTGACAGTTGACTTCACTGTTTTGCATAAGATATTTACAAACCACAGCAGATTAAAGGGGGGTTTTATGCATTTTCACATCCTGCTTGGTTTAAAGCAGCAATTTTCTGCAAGGACAACAGAGAAAAAAATACATGCTTTATACTGCTTATATTAATTACATTTTTTCATTACCCATCATGTTTTCTGCAGGCTTGTGTATTATTGCTGTAAAATGTAATGAAATAGAAAAGGAAAAAAGAATGGACTTCTGGGAAATTTTCCAATTCTTGAAATGCAATGTTAATTGAGAGCTATTTTTAGGGAGGCACAGATAGTGCGGGACCCAGAGCCATCAGTACAAATGGGTCCAGTCCAGGTGTGACTTCCCTGGTGACAGCCCAAGGTTTTGATGCTGGAGAGCTTGAAAATCTCTGTCTTGCTTAGTGCCAAGTCTACCCAAGGTCATGGAAGGATTTCTACAGATAAGCCACCCACACAGGTAATAAAAGAAAAGCAAGGAGTGATGAAGGTGGAGCCCTATAGAGCTCAGGCCCTAGTGATACTTTGTTGCAATTCCCAACCTCATCTTCAACCTCCACTACATCAGAGTGAAAAAAACTAATCAGTATTTAGAAAAATGTAGCAGATAATGAAATGCTTCCCAAGGCCCTTAAAATGAAGAATCTAAAAAGTGCCCATAAGGTGGTAACAAACAAGATCCTTTATCAGGAACCTTCTTCTCCTGCTGGAAAATTAATCTTCTTAGCCTTGAGTATGTTCTGCCAAGAACGTGAGGGAACTTGTTTGAGAACCTGGAATTTGATGGATTGGAGAAATAGTGTTCCTTATATTACCAAATTAAGTAGACCATAGAACTAATTGTCCATTTGATTAATGCAAATAGATGATTCTCAAATCCATTGATGGCCTTCTATATCACTTCTGAGCCCCAGAATCCCATTTTCCGATACAGTGTTGGAGCAACCTTGCAAATGATGGAAGACATACAGTACACATGTTTACAAGGGCCACATGTTCTTTCAAGAAGGTCTCAGAATGGCTTCAAATAATTTGGAAACTCTGGGCCTATTTTAAAATTCCTGATCTCAACCTACCATAAATTAACATTTGAGGCTCTTATTTAGTGAGTGTCCTGGCCATCCCTAAACATTAATCTTTTGCAAATCCATTCTGAAAAAAAAAAAGAAGAAGAAGAAGAAAGAAAAAGAAAAATTGAGCAATTGCTAAAAAACACTATATTCCTAAATTTCTTGTTGCAGCTTGTACTTTCACAAAGTAAACCCAAATGTCCATAAAAGTTACCTGGCCAAAGCTTGCTTTAGGCTCTCAGGCTTAGAAGTCCAGTTATGAGCAAAATTTCACCCGGGTGTAAACTATAGGAAAGAGCAAAGGAGAAACACTTTCTAGCCACCTGTCTCTTGTGAGCTATGAGGCAGGTACTCCACTTGCCCATCCCAGCTCCCATCCATCCATCCAGGGTCTCAGTCAGTGCTGTGTGCATGTGCTCACTCTGAAGTCAGCAGATTACAATACTCTGCTGCAATGTTGTTACTGGATGCAAGTTGGCTATCTGCCCTAGGACTATTGCTTCAGTCCTGACAAACTTTTTTTGGGTAAAGTATGTCATCGGAAGAAAAATTTCAACATCTTAGGAGTCTCTTCCAGTTGCAAATTCAATTATAAGAGTAATTGGTAAAACCAGTGGTACATGGAGTGAGAAGGCAAAATGGAAATGGTACATGAAAACCAAAAGTCCACAGCTGGGTAGACAGGAACATGAGTTTCCATTCCTCACTGCTTGGATGCAAATCAAGAAGACTAACCCAGATAGTTCCCGTCTAGCCTAGACCACATGCAGTAGCATGTAAGGCTGAGCTGAACCAGCTGGTAGATGCTTCTGGTTTACATCTCCTGCTCATCACGATGATAACAGGCGACCTTCTAAGCAGTTCCTAGTTTGCTCCAAGTCACTCCCCTCCCAAATCATTTGTTGCTCCAGATTTAGCCTCTTTGGCCTTCTCTGGTATATTATTTCTAACAAGGTTATATCTCCATTTCTCTTTTTTTAATCAACTTTAAACAATAACTATCTGCTCCCTGCTATGAATAATATTTAGTTCTTTTACATTTCCACCTGCCACTTTATCTACCTTCCACTTCCCAATTGCTAATGCTTAGAGCTTGGGCTCTCTTATAACACAGCCAATGTCTATTTCTCATTTCAGCAATTTTATATGTTTGATAAAAGTATTGCTGGCCCTGTCTTTCTTTCTTTTTCTGAACACCAACCCCCCGCTCAACATCTCAATATCTGTCAACTGGAACATTTGCACAAAGTTGGTAACATTTATGTTCTTTCCTGTAATCATAATAAAGCTTTATGAAGGTCTTTCTAGGGATTGACTCTAACAATGAATAACTTATAACCTATAAAAAGAGTTTATAGGATCATAATTACATAAATACAGGGATGGGCAAAAGTAGGCTTACAGTTGTTCATATCGAAAAAGACATGTAGGTTATGATTATTACAATAACTTTATTAACTCCAAAGAATGTCACAATGCAACTGTAAACTGACTTTTTCTGACTCCTGTATTTCCACTTGTAGACCAGTCTCTTTCTTTCTTGAGACATCTACCCAGCTGTCTCTGTACTTCTGCTCCCATCCCAACACCTTGCTCCTTAGCTGCTGCCCAGCTGTCACCAGGGGACCTCCTTCCCTGCCCTCTGGGTTAAAGCTATTATGTCCAAGATCTCATGTCTTCCTCCTTCATGGTGTGTTTCATTTTGCTGAAATTCCCTCTCGATTATCTTCTTCAGAATTATAAATTGTATTTCCTATATGTTGACATACTTTCCCTCTCCACTAGATTGGTGGTTTGGCTAAGCACAGAATTCTATCATCAAAATTACTTTCCCCTGGAAACGTGAAGATATTGTTCCATTGTCTTCCAGAATCCAATGCTGTTGATGAGAAGTCAAAAACCATTCTAATTCTCATTCTCTGGAAGGTAACCTGTCTTTTTCCTGTATTGAATCTCTTAGGAGTTTCTCTTTTCTCTTGAGGCTCTGAAGTTTCATAGGTGTCTAAGTATAAACAAACTGATTTTAAGGCATTTTCATGGAAAAAGTCTGCTTCTTTTTGTCTTTCCTGATAGGAGTTAAAGCAAAAGCCATATTTTGGTTTCTGAAACATTTATATCAGGGGAAAAATAAATCATGAATGCCTAGTAACATAATTTTCTTTTATATTACAAATTGAATTTAGAGCATAAAGTTCAAATATTTATAACCAAACTAATAAACACATCCTCAAGTTAATAAATGCATGTATGCAAAGTCACTAACTTTATAGTTTTTATTCTTAAAGCACTCAGAGGCTATAAAGTAGAAGTTATCCATTTCTCATTCATGAACTAGAAGAGGCTGGATGAGAAAAAATGCCTAAATATTTGATATTTTCTTAGGTTTATCCCAAACCCAAAAATTTTCACTGCATTTTAAGAGAATGATGAATATAATCAAGAGAGTTTAAGGAAGAAGAAATATAAAGAAACATTTTCTTGGATAAATTTTGCATAAACAACTTACCATATAGCAAATGAACCTGCTTTAGAACATATAGATCTGGAAGAGAATTTTGGCTCTGCCATTTTCTAGTTATGTGAGTCTAGAAAAAATTACTTAAACTCAATAAGTGTTAGTTTCTTTCCTTACTTACCCCTAACTCTACTGGTTAAATATTGAGACTTGGGGAGTTAGAAATGTTCTGTATCCAGTGTGCCGTGGTAAGGTAAAAAGGATGGATTTGTAAATGTAACAAAATATTAAACTGGGAGTTTTGATTGATGTACCAACATACAAGAAAGTGCTGGACCCTATGCAGTTCCAAAAGGCAATTGCATAACCCTTGAAATCTGGCATTCACTTTGAAGATATATAAGGGCACTGACAGTGGAAATAAAGAAAGAATTTTGTGCCTTGACCAGTATCGTTCATTCGGTTGGGTATCATCCCACAAAGCAAAAGTTTACTTGTTGGATTCCCAGTCGGGTCACATACCTGGGTTGCAGGATTGGTCTCCAGTCATGGCACATTCGAGAGACAACTGATTGATATTTCTCTCTTGCATCAATGTTTCTTGCCCTTTCTCCCTCCCTCACCTCATCTTTAAAAAAATTAAGAAAATCTTTTTAAAGGAGGGAGGGAGGGTGGGTGGGAAGGATGGAGGAAGGAAGGAAGGAAGGAAGGAAGGAAGGAAGGAAGGAAGGAAGGAAGGAAGGAAGGAAGGAAGGAAGGAAGGATTTTGTAAGGATTTTAGAGAAGAGGCTTTGGGATTCTGGAGCTCCCATTCTCCTAAGGAAAGTCGGTGAAGCTCTGGGTACCTTAATGCACATCTCCTGCAGTTACCAAACAAGTGACCAGTGCCTAGGTTATATCTGAGGAAGTTAAAATGGCCCTTGGAAGCAAAGTAATAGACTACACTTAAGAAGTAACTACTCACCAAGGTTTGTGGTCACTAAGAACTTGTTGTAGAAAGTTCAGGGCCATTTAAAAAGGGATCTGACTAAGGGGAGCTCAACAGACAGAGGAGACACACAGGAATTGTCTCCTAATATAGATGCAACTACCTTAAATTGTATTGGGTTTATTTGCACAATTCCCTTTTTCAGTACATATTTCTATGCTGCCCAGAGAGAACTTTGTGATTCTACATTCATAATACATCTGCAACTGTTCTAAGTTATGATCTAATTAAAAATAGTAGCTAACATTTAATGAGAACTTTCTGTGTGCCAAGCACTGTTTTAAGTGCTTCGTACCCATTAACTCACAACAGGTGTGGGAAGTAGACATTTTTATGCCATCCCCATGATAAAACTGAGGCACAAAGAGTGTACCTTGCCCACAAATTCACAGCTAGGAAGAAGCAGAACTATGGTTCAAACCAGGTGGTCCAGCTCTAACTTCTGAACTCTTACTCATTACAACATGTCTCTCTAAAGGCTGTGCAAGAGCAATCCCAAAGAAATAAGTTCCTTCCTTCTATTTTCAGCAAATCTTGCAATTTTAAAATTATTCCAAGTAATCTTTTCAAGCTTTCAGAAGAGTTTGTGCTGATTTGGAGTTCCTACAAAAAAATAAAAAGCAAATTTCAAAACTCCTAGAATTACTTTTAAAAATTAAGTTTGTGTGGGCATGGAATTGAGAAGGAAATAAACAAATAAATATGGTACTTAGTGTCTGCAACTGGCCATTTATCAAGATGAGTCAACACTACCCAACCTAAGTTTGATGAGTTCAATATTTTCAGAACTAGAAGAACTTCTTGTGACCTGTATAATTGAGCAGAACTTCTTGGTTAAGATGAGCCCGGGGCTGGACCTCAGCTCTCAAGGCTAAATTTCTTCATTCCATAGTTCTTCTAGGTCACTGTCAAAACCACTGGTAATTTTACACTGCAGTGATCTGTGCCTTTTCCTGGCCTGAGGATAAATAGAAAACTTAACAGTTCTGAGAGCTGTTGACACCATGTACTCAGAAACACAATCAGAAAATGTTAAGGGAAGCCTTGAAGGATGTGAATGAAGGATGTGGACATTCACACATGGCAACTCCCCACATGATGCCAGCTTTGCTCCCCAGCTCTGTAGCCAAAACAATGAACAGGGCAGAGAGGGTGCAGGGGCACATGCCTGAGGCTTTAATATAATACCGTAAGGGATGAGCACTCTTAGCAAAGCTTTGAATGACTATTTGCTGGTAACCATTTGCTCAAAAGGGGGGTTACAATGCCACCCAAGATGCCTGCAGGGGCATTGGGAAAATCCAGTTTCTCCCCAACTGCTGTCGAATGTAGCTGATGGCTCTCCTGTTTGACAAACATACCCTGATACATTTTTTTAAATTATTTTCACCATTAAGTGTGTATCCCACCCAATCTAAGCTCACACACTTAAAGAAAAAGGAGGTGGAGATGCATTTTCTGAACCCATTTTTTGAACACTTGGTCTGACAATAGGACAACATGTTTGAATTGAGAACAATTAAGGTTCTTTATGATTTAAGGTAAAGTTAAGAAGAAGGAAGGAGTGGCTGGAGGTAGGGAAAATGTGCCTTCTGAATCCTTGCTTTGAAACATTCACTAGCTAGACACATGCCAGCTCAGTTGTAAATGCCACTCCAGCCCTGGGTCCCATCCGAGTGAGTAGCCTAAGCACTTCCCCCGAGTCTTCTCCTCTGTATACGATGAAAGATGTTTTTCAGTTTTTCCTCTCACACGTACAAGAGTCTCACAATGTTTCCCTTATTTGGCAGAGATAGATGTAGACAGCTTCGGTCTCAATTTAATTACTATCCACTCAATATAAATGGCTTTCATTCTTTCATTCACTTCCTTACTCATTGCATATTATATAGCAAGCGCTGATCTAGGTACAGGGGATTCACAGATAATTAAGCCATTGTCCTAGTCAGTGGAAAATGAGGGATGTTTAATGTGCTATATGTGAAGACAATAACAGAAGTTATGTGCATGATGATGTAGTGACTGCAAAAAGGACAGGGTGATTAAATAGAGAGATGGGACTCAGGGCCCGGAGTATCCTGACCTAGAGAAGAAAACAGGAAGGGTCTAGGGCTTTGTCCTCATTAAAATAAGGGTCTAGGACTTTGTGCATCCCTGTCCAAGCCCTCATCTTGCTATTGACATGGGTTTCTGAGGCCTTCCTCCAGGTCCTTAGATTCAGATGCTATGTGAGTCTCAGAAACAGGAAGGGGGGCTATTTAAGCTATTTCACAGAGTTGAATAAATCAACAATGGGACTATGAGCACTGGCCTATAACAAGTCCTTGGCTCAAAAGCAAGGAAATACCTTGCTTAAGATGAGAATAATTCACCTGCCTAGGGGTCCATCCTGGAGGTGAGATGCTTCAAGGGAGCACTGGTGGGCTTGGCCGTGGGTATGCTGAGCTCTGCTCCACAGCACGCAGAGCCATGGAGAGGGTTCTCCTCCAGCAGATGGAAAAAGGATGATTAAGAGGCAGCGTAAGTCGCATGGATCGTGTCCTAACATTGTGCTTTCTGAAGATAATGATGATGAACGAGATGACGCATGATCTATGATATTACTATAAAACTCTCCTGTCCTTTCTTGCCTTCTTTTCTTCTCCTATTCTCTTTCCTGTCTCCAAATCCATTTCTCTAACTCGCGCATGATTCAAACCCCTTTTCCTATAAAGACAACCTGAAAATGTCCCCCACATCAGCTCCTGAGCCACCTGAAGCCTGTCTTCCTTGCTAATGATGATGATCATGCCAATGTCAGCTGACACAAGCCATTTTTACATGGAGTATTTGATGGTTCTGTGTTTTGTTCTGATGATTGTTAGCTCTTTTGGTTCATTGGTGTTGGAAATAAATCACATCTAACCTCTTTTGTACTAAAATTAACTGTCTCCTTGGACTGATTATCTTGCCCTTGGTCTCTGTGGAGTTGCACCCACAGGATCTCCAACGTGCCTGGCAGCCCGAGTGGTTTGCTGAAGTTACATGTGAGAGAAGTGAGGCTGGCTTTCCCAGGCTCCAGGGAAGAGGGGTTGGCTTCTCCTGAAAACAGCAGAAATGCTTTAACAAAGTTCAGAAAGCAAGAAACAGAACCTCTCTCCTGTAAGTGTAGCAAAGGCTCTGGTGGGGTTGGGAATACACTAGAGTATTTTGAACATGTCCATCTGTCTGATTACCAAGTGGTTTTGGTTTTCTCACCAATATGTTATAATCCCCTTTGTAACTTCCCTTAATATTTTTTCTGATAAAATTCTTTTCCTTAAAGAAGAAAGAGCACAAAGACAAAATAGGAAAAAATAAACCTTACCATCTTTAAACGTGGGAAAGAGATAAGAGGCTTTATCACAATTTAAGGCATCAGCAAAGGTTCTTTTTCAGAGGGTAGGGAGGGTGGTCCACAAAGAGAGAAAAAATAGTTTGATGGCCTCAACAGGGGAAGACATGGTACAGATGTCAAGTGACAGGCAACTGGTCTATCCCTAATTTCATGTGCTGACTCTAACTAAACTAAACCAATATGCACTGCTTACCTCTTGAAGTTGATACCCACCCTTGCAGGGTCAAGGATGACCACATGCTAGCCTAAAATTGTTTTCTCCCAAGAGGATACTCTGCCAGCATCTTGCACTTCCCCCAAATCATTCCCCAGCTCTTTCTGCACTTCCCTGATTCTAAAAGTGGACTCTCAAATTCAATTCAGTATAATCAAAATCCAGAACCATTAAAATTTTTAAAACTTGTTTCTCTTCCTGATTTCCTGATTCCTATTAACAGAACTATTCTGCTATGCATACATGCTTAAGACCTGAGCAATAAACATCACCCCACCACCCTGCACAGCACTCTAATTCAGTAGTCTTCATCATGACCCTCTCCTGCCTGAAACACCATCAATGTCTTTTCTTCATCTCTTATACAATATTCCAATTGCCCCTCTATGACTCCACAGTGCAGCCAATAGTTGGAGGGCCTCGATCCATAAGCCAGCCCCTCACTCCTGAAGGAAGCCTCAGCTCCAGCCAGGCCTGTCTTCCAAAAGCATCTAGCTCATTTCTACCTCCAAGTCCTTGTTCATGCCATGTCCTCCACCTTCAATGCCTCATTCTTCTCCATATTTTTGAAGCCTTCTCATTTACCATAGTTTAGCTCAAGACCCATCTCATCTGTTAAGTTTTGGGGGCCACCCAAGTCCATGGTGGTCTCTCCCTCTTTCACTGAGCCTGTATGGCAACTAAAGTCTATGCTACTCATTTGGCACTTATGATTTATCCTCCTGTATTATCATTAATACTGAAAACATTTCTGAGCACCTACTATATCCCCTATGATAGCTCTGTGTAAAAGATTAATTAGAGACAAGAAGTATGGAGAAGAGAAGATGGGGAGAGCAGAAAGAGAAGAAATCTTTAAATAAAAGAGATATGAGGATGTGCAACGCTATAGAGAAAAGGACTAGTTACTAAGCTGTCATCTCTCAGCTCCAAGCCCACCTTTGTATTACGTACTTTGTGATGCTGGGCTGGGACTCTGAAATCACTTTTGCCTTGCCAGTTGCTTCCTGTAAAGCCCTGTTAACAGGGAGTGCTAGAAAAAGACGAAGGCTGAAGGAGGAAAACCATACTTGTTCCTTCCTATCTGCCACCTCCTTCTTCCTGCGGGTTTCCTGTCTGTTTGCGGTTCCCATGGGTGTCACCCCACCAATAGTTCTTCACCTCATCAGCGGTAGTTTCTTCTGGAAGCTAAGTCCAACTTGAAGTTTTTCCAAATCATAGAACCAGCCTCTCTGCACCCTCATCCGCCCATCCTGAGATAGCACTACATGCTGACTGGCACGTGCTTTCCACTTCAGAGTCTGGGTCTCAGCCTTTTCCTAATACAGAGACACCAGCAAGCCAGGTATCACCTTCTCCACACACGTCTGACTTTTTCTCCATAGGGCTCCTCCTTTATTCTTCTAAGTTGTAATTATTACCATGTCTTCTTTTTGTTCTCTCAGCCCTAAGGGTGACTAATGCTTCCTATTTGCATATCTTAGAGTTCCCTCACTACCCTTTCAGTTACCCAGGTAACACTTTTTTATAGTAAACTCTCTTTATTCAATAACTTGTTTGGTTTCTGTTTCCTGATTGGGTTCTAATACAGAAAGAACTAATTTAGAAACAGATTAAAATAGTGCAAAGTGGTATCCCTAAAAAGCCAATTGATAAATATTCAAACAATCCAAAAGAAGGAAGGAAAGGGTATGAGAGGAATAAATTCAGAGGGGGCAAACTAAATCCAACACCAGTACTAATTACATTAAATGTTAAGGGACTAAACTGCCCAGTAAAATACAAAAATTATCAGAATTGATTTTTAAAGTACATTCAACATTGCAACATTCTACAAGTCAGTCTATAAGAAGTACACTTTAGACATTATCACACATATAGATTGAAAATAAATAGATAAAAATATATATTACAAATAGTAAGCATAGAAAGGCTGGAGGGACTATATCAAAACCAGATAAACTTCAAGGCAAAGAATATATCAAAGATAAACATGAACATTTTATAATGGTTAAAGAATAAATTCATCAGCAAGACATAAAAATCATATATTTGTATGTGCATAATAGAAGAATTTCAAAATATAAAGCAAAAATTGACAGAATTATAGGAAGAAAAATATAAACCCCAATCATAGTAAGACATTTAAATACTGCTGTCTCAATAATTCATAGGATAATTAGAAAAAAATCACTACAGGCATTCCTTGAGATATTATAGTTTCAGTTCCAAATGACCACAATAAAGTAAATATCATAATAAAGCAAGTCACATAAATGTTTTAGCTTCTTTGTAAATATAAAAGTTATGTTTATACTATACTATAGTCTATTAAGTGTGAAATAGTATTATGTCTAAAAATGTACACACCTTAATTCTAGAAATGCTAAATCACTGATCACAGATTACTATAACAAATATAATAATGATGAAAAAGTTTGAAATATTGCAAGAATTACCAAAGTGTGACACAGAAACAAAAAGTGAAAAAATTCTGTTTGGCATGGGTAGGCTTGCTCGATGGAAAGCTGCCACAAAACTTCAATTTGGAAAAAAAAATGAAATATCTGTAAAAAACAATGTAGCAAAGTGTAATAAAATGAGGTATGCCTATGTTTGCATAGAAGACCTAATAAGACTATAAACATGACCCAGTTGATATTTATAGATATTTATACAACCCATCATCCAACAAATTCAAGTGTAGTTATACATTCAACAAGGTAGTACATATGTTAGACCATAAAACAAATTCAAAATATTTAAAATATTGAAAACTATGATAATAGCAGAGGATTAAACTACCAACTTGTAATTTGAACTCAGCCCCTGAAATTAAAACAATGACAACACTACCCAAACCGACATTACCAGCTAACCCTCTCCACAAAAAAATTCACACCAAACTTTCATTTCTATGACATTTCAGCATGCCTGGGATATAGTAGGACATAGGACATATAGTGGGACAATTAAAGAGCAGATCACATTCTCCCAGATGGGGAAAATCAGGCTCCTTACAAAGAAAGTAAACCAACTGGCATCAGACTCATTAGTAGTAGTTCCAGATGTCAGAAGAATAGAGCAATATCTTCAAAACCTGACAATAATTTTTAATCTAGAATTCTATTCCTAGCTTTTCAGCATTGTGGAAGTAGAATAAAGACATTTTAGACTTGCAAGAAATAAAACATTATAATGCTTTAGAAAGTTATTAGAAAACATGTGTCAACAGATAAGAAATTTTTAAAACTCAAAGAATGAAGCCCAAAATACAGACCAGAAGAAAGGCAAAAGCATCGTATGATGACATTTTTACAATCTTCCAGAAAGAAAAAAGTCCATATTGGGTCAGGAGAAGAAAACATCTTAAGAGAAGTTCTCTGGAAAAATTAGAGCAACTTTGCATGGGCCCACAAAAAAAAATTTTTTTATTTATAGAATAGATATTGAAACATTCGGAAAAATGATCATAAGTATATAGAAAGATATATAAGTGAAAAACAAAGCAACTGTCATTTCCAGGAGAAATAAAGGGCAGGAAAAGGGAAGAAACAGAGTTGTAATGCACACTATTTGGCTCATCGTTGATCAATATTCATATGTGCATAATAAACTAAAATTGTTGTATTTAAACAAACATGTAGAAGGGTAGAAAAAAATCAAAGTTTTTGTCTGCTATGGCAAAAATACAGTAGAATATTCCCAAAATTTATCAGTCAAGAAAAAAGCATATTATCCAGATTAAATGAGTTAGTAGCACTAAGAACAGTGACTGTTTCATGGTAAGCAGTGCCAGCTATTATTAGAAATATGAAGTTAAACATCAAGGGAAAGAGCTAGATTTGAGAGTAGTTGTCTGTTGGGAATAAGATTCAGAATGAGGAGAAAAATTATTTTAGTTCATTATAAGCTTTTTAGTATAGCATGACTTTAAAATAATATACATGTATTGCTCTTATAAAATTAAATTACAAACAAAACAGCTATATTAAAGAATAAGCTATAAACATAAAAATGTTAAGGAATTATAAGTAAGAAAGTTAAGTTATTTATAAATGTGGTGAATATAAATTTTAAGGAACAAAGTATGTATTGTAAAAAAAGGTGCATATTAAACTATTGAGTTAAAAAATAAAAGAATTTTTTAAAAATCAGTCCTGCTCAAAAGCAAGAAAGATACTCCATAAAAAACAAACAAAACAAAAAGCTAAAACACCAGACAGTTCTCCCCTCACCAAAAAAATATAAATAGAAAGAAAGAAAGGAAGAAAGAAAGAAATTGAAAATAAGAGAAGCAGATGGGAAACCAGGGTGTTAAGTGAAAACTAAAGCTAAAATATCCAATGCACAACATGGGTGCAAATCACTCACATGAGGCTAGAAGTCAGGACAGTGCTTCACAGTCATTAATGGCTGCCAAAATACCTTCCATCCAGCAGCCTAAGTGTATAGCCAGAAAGAAGTTATGAGGCCATAAACAGGGGTGAGCACTGAGCTCTTATATTAGAACTAGAACCCTACTCCACACTTCATTGAGAGAAAGGACCTAGAATCTCACTGTTTTTGCAAATCACAAATGTGAGCCTTGGTCAGAAACAGGCTCTAGGGCTGGGGCAGAAGCAGGCATTAAACATCCCCACAAGGACATCAAGTCCCAAGAAAATGAAAAGAGGAGTTCACAAACAGAATTTTAAAACATATTTTTTAAAACCTATTTCAAGGAGCGAGAGCCAACAAGCCAGAACACTGAAGTCTTCTTTCAAGACTGAAGAAAATATAGGTTATTGAGCAAGAGAAAAAAAAAATGAGTACTGTTTTCAGTTTTTTTTAAGATTTTATTTATTTATTTTAGAGAGGGGAAGGGAGGGGGAAGAGAAGGAGAGAAACATCAATGAGTGGTTGCCTCTTGTGCACCCCTTGTTGGGGGCCAGGCCTGCAGCCCAGGCATGTGCCCTGACCGGGAATCGAACTGACAACCCTTTGGTTCACAGGCTGGCACTCAATCCACTGAGCCACACCAGCCAAGGCACTGTTTTAATTTATTAAAGAGATTGAAGATAGAATAATATTCATGAAAGAAGAGCAGGAAATAATAAAATTTAAAATTTCTTAAAAATTAAAAATATTTATGAAATAAATATTTTAATAGGTTAAAAAGTTTAGACACAGGTGAACTGGTAGAGAGAACTAAAGTAAGCACCCCAAAAAGCAAGAAAAAAAATCCGTAAGAAAAAAAAGGAAATTTGAGGAACATAGAGCATAGAGAAATGATTAAAAAGCCCAAAATGTATCACAAAATAGTGGTTTCATAAGAGACTAGAGAGCATGGTGGGGGCGGGGCATACAGAGGGATACTAACTTGAAATGTTTTAAAGTGAAGAGTCAGTTCTGACACTGAAACAGTCAGTCAAATGCCAAAACACAAAGTCTTAAAAGTCCACATCTGGATACATCATAGTGAAAGTGCACAATATCAAAATTAAAGAAAACATAAAAGAATCAGAGATAAAAAGGGGGGAGAGATACTTGGTAAGGGAATGACAACCACATTGAGAATAGACCTCGATAACGACGATGACCATAAAAGTCTATGAGATAATTTTTAAAGCATCAAGGAAAAATCCTGAGTCAGGAATTCTATACAAACTACCTTTCAATGGGTGGAATTCAAAAAATCAATGACCACAATCTCTTAAAAAAAAATACTACTAAAGGTGTATTCAGTAAAGGGGAAAAAGAAAAAAAAATGTGTGGGGAAAAAACTTGTAAAACATGTTTATAAATCTAAGTAAGTATTGATTATAAATAATACCAATAATTCTTTTGTTTATAAATAGAGTATAACTCCAATACTAGATAATTTTAATATAGGACTGATGGAAGCTTATTAAGATGAAACTTAAGGCTTCTAGGAGAGGAATGATGTAGACACTGATTAGCTTTAAGCTTTGATGGAAAAATGTAAATTTGAATACAAATGTTAAAAGTCCAGGAAAACTCATTAAAAGAACAGAAACAGCAAGTCTAAGTTCCAAACCAATATAAGAGAAAAAGTAAAGAAAACTCAATCAATCCCAAGAAGAAAGGAGGATAACAAGAGAAGATAAAGAACATAGTAAATAGAAAACATACAGTGAAGTAACAGAAATGTCCTAATAAATGTAGATAAACCGTAATTGTATTTAAAAAAAAAAAAAAACAGGTAGGAGTCATCTCTCTGAGACAGGGAGGAACTTGTAAGAAATGTAGTAGAAAATGTTTGGCAGAAAGCTGAAGGACTTCTGATTGGAGATTCTCTATTTTCTCACTAGAGAAAATTTTACCGAGAGGGTGAGGGGAGCAGGGGTAGGGTTGAAACTTGAGGGCTAAAGCAATCCTGTCAAAGCTTGTGGTCAAACTAATAGAAATCCATTAAAGGTGGTGACAATAAAGGCCAGTCTATTTAAATGACATAGGAACAAACTGTCGAAAGAAAATCTGATTGGTCAGTGGTCAATAGATGGGCTCACTGGGGTTCGGTGTCAAATGTCCACCCTTCTCCAAACACCTGTGGCAGGGCTGGACTGGACTGGAGTATATGCTGAAAAAGACAATTAGCTAGAGGACAGTTCCCAGGGCACACTAGGCATGCCCACCAAACCCGTGTCCAACAGGCGTTGCTGAAACTGCGTGTCAGAAAGGAATGAAAGAGGAAGTCTGTGAGAGTTGAGGAAGAGGCCAAGACTGAGAGCTCGACTTAAAACCTGTAAGTGATAAGTGGAATTATTAGCCAAGGTTGTTCCACTTTCTCCAGCCAGTGAAGGGAATGGATGAAGTTGAAGATTGGGGGTGAAGGGGATTAGCAGGGTGGGTAACAAAATCCCATAGGAGTCTGACCAGGGAGGGTACGAAACAAAGGGGATTGAAAGGGCCAAGGACCAAGAGGGTAGGCAGGTTGGAGTAATGGATGTCCCACTGTGGCTGGAGGGAGTGGAAGGGGAGGACAAGGGGCAAGAGTCGGAGAGGATGACCTTGGAATGGGCACATCACCCCTGAGAACTTCAAAGGCAAAGCAGTTTTTGCTATGAAGGGACAAAAGTTTGTCCAGATGGAATAGAGAGAAAGTCATCAGAGCAGAGGAAGTCAAAGAGCCGTGAGCCATCAGTGGCGACAGGAAACCAGGAGAAGAGGGATTCCGAGGGCAGCGTGCCAGGGCGCTCAACGAATGCGCTGCTGAGAGGCGGGGGCGAGACAACGAAGAGACAGACTGCGAAAGTGGTGAGGAGAAGCAGGAGAACACAGACACAGACTCCTGGGCCCACCACACGTGCTGATGAGAATTAACAATTCTTCTTAAAATGTATCAGTGGCTCCTGTCACTTTCACGGTGAAATTCTAACCCTTTAGCATGGAAGACCTTGGTGATCCTTCATTTCCACCTCATCTCCCACCACTTCCTCCCAGGCCCTTCACTCTTCTACGGAACTAGTTTCTTCCATCTGAGTATGCGGAGTCCTCAACCTGGTATTTCCTTCCCCTATGTCTTTACCACCTGACTCCTACTTAGTTGCAGAGCTAGGCCCAAGAGTCATCTCCTCTGGAAAACCTTCAATGAGTGAGTTTCCAGTCCGAGCTGGAACGCTCGCCACCCCACCCCCCACCCCCGCCCTGCTCCCACTGCACGTTAGGAGCCTGTCACAGCATTCGCCACAGCGCTGCATAGCTTCTAAAGGTAGGGACTGCAGCTGACAGATACTGGTGTCCCCAGTACCGAGTGGGGTTCCTAGCATATAACAGATCCTCAGTACACACTTTTTCAGTATATGCATGAATTTCAAGTGGTCTGGAAAAAATTGTGTCATCATATTCCATGAAGGTAAGGAAATCAACGAAATAACAAGTAGCAAAAAAAGGCTCCAAGTGACATTCAGTATAATAGAGAATCAATAAAGTGCCACTCAAGTCGTGACGATGGAGTGTGCAGAGGAAGGGTGGGCTGCTGGGAAGGGTATTACATTGACTGGGGGGATCGGGATGAAACAAGACAAAAGAGACCTCTCTAGACATGTCTGTACCATGCATGCGATTCAGGGTCACAGGGATAAGAGAAAGGGAACTGAAAGGCCACCAACATTTGGTTGTCCATTATCCATTATCTCATGTCCTCTGCACCACAGACCTCTGAGATGAAAATTCATATCCCCATTTTATTGGATAGCCAGCGACACAGTTGACAACGGAGTTTAAGTGGCAAGTCTCGGCAATTCAGTGGCATTTCCTTCCCAGGTGTAGTGAGATCAGCTGATTGTGTCGGGATCGAGCAGCAAGTTCCTACAAAGTCCTGAAAGGAAAAAGGTCCTGCCTTTTGTTTCTTCATATGCTCTATAGCACCTAGCATGTGTTATATAGACTTGTTAGGACCCAAAATGTATTTGTTGAATGAATGAATGAATGAATGAATGAGGTCAATGAATGAATAAAAGCTGAACCGGATTGAGTATAAGGGTCTGGCACTCTAAATACTTAACAAGCATTACTTTATTTAGCCCTCATAATATCCATGATTACCCTCCATTTTACAGATGATTAAACCGAGGCTAGGAAAGTTTAAGAAATCTACCCAAGGTAATACAGCTTATCGGTGACAGAGCAAAAACTTCCCCAGGCCCTTCTGCCTCAGAAGCTCCACTGTTAACTACTCTGCTACATTGCCTCTCAATGAATGGGCTCCTCTGAATTAATGGATTCTTCTGGAAATCTCAGCCTCCCCATAGGAAGACAGATGGTCCCTGGTGCTCCAGCAGTATGAGGAAAAAAGCACAAAACCTGGGGAGTTGAGGGTGATTAATTCGAAATGTAGCAAATCTACAAATACATTAACTTTACTTTTAGATATTTGTCCAACAGGGGTGGAACAACTTTAATTAGTGTGACAGGACAATCGGAATTAAATTGGCTTGGTCACAAGATTTTTACAGGATGACACTGATGGTATTACTATCTAACTTCAAAGATTTGGAAAGATGTTCCTGCTCACACTGGAGAATAGGAACCTGTTTTTCATCAACTAGGCTGGCCTGACAAATTAAGTCTGTGGAGTCGTCAGATTAAGATAAGAGCTTATCTCCTAGGCTGACATTTATTCAGAGGTTTTTCTATTGCTCAGCTAGTAATTAGTGCTGTTGAATTTTTAACACTGCTTTGTCCACTCATTCAAAAATTCTAGAGGTATATTTGCATCTCCTGTGTATGTTTTTGGTTATTAAAAATAGAAGAGGAATACAAATGAATTACTTTAGAAGGTTTGAATAATTCTTCCACAAGTTGTTCTGTGGTGAAACATGCAGCTTAATGACTTATTTGCAGAAGAAGGGAGCAGTTTTCCAAAATTGATAAATGTGGAATAAGGAGTTGCCTTTTACTGTGGGATCTATAATTTATTTCAAGGCATACATATTACAGGTTTATTACGTTCTAGTAGAATCATTAAAACTATGATCACATACAGTAATGGTTTCCTGCTGTTTCACACCCCCAATTCAGCAAACATGCTACAGATTCAGGAAATAGCTCAAAGTTGTGGGTTTCTTTTTTTCTTCTCTCTCTCTCTCTCTTTTTTTTTTTTTCCCCCCGTTTCTTTCCTGTGGCTGATTTGACTGTGAAAGTCTTACTTTTCCGGTTTTCTTGTAGTTATAATAACAACTTGATTGCCATAGAATAAACTAATACATTAGGCCTGCACACGTATCTTGACAGGCTGTCAAACAAACAATGCTCACATTTTTAAATGCTTGGTTTGCGAAATTCCAAGTTCTTTGTTGAAATACTAATTAGTAATCAGATGGGTAAGACCCCCCCTGTTTTAAGAAAGTTCATCAGTTGGTTAAAGTGGCATCCCACTGATATTACTACCACATCATTTTTTTTTCCTTACTTGTGGACATCTCTCATCACTCAACATATCGTACTTGCCACTTTTTTAAAAATGTGGCTGAGAGAATTCCACAGGGACAAGTGAAAGTATTTGACTCTACAAGTTCACCTTAACACCGTTGGAAGACGGATTTTCTTTCATTAAAATTAAACCTGCTAGTTAACAAGCTTAAGTTAAATTCACTTGCTAATCAGCCTCTTTGTGCAACGAGCAGGGCACCTCTCCTCTTGGACACACACTGCCACAGGTGGAAAGCATTCGAGAACCTTCCTGTTTGTGATAGCCCCCAATCTTCCTTTCTCAACACTCCCAGTAAATTCAGATGCACTCTCCGCATCCCTGGAAGGCAGTGTAGTAAAAGGCTGGCCACTTCAACAAATCATTGAACCTTGCATTCCTTACCTGAAAAACAGAAGTTTTCTCAGAATAATCTTTAAATGTACCAACCAGGATTCTGAATCTCAGATCTGCGTTCTGTCCCTCAAGGTGGAAGAGGACAGAAGAGGACAGAGAAAGAGGCAGAGAAGAGGACAGAGAAAGAGAAGAGGAAGAAGAGGACAAAGAAAATTATGATCTAAGAAGACACCTCTGAATTAACATCACCCAAGGAATTTGCAGAGTTTAGTTTAAAATAGTAATATTAGAAAATCTGAAATTATGACTATACTTTGTCATAGGATAGAGGTCAGAGTATATTTGCTGACTAAATGAGTGAATGAGCGAACAAGTTAATTAATAGAGAGGTGGCATGGGGTACTGGGATTCAGAGGCAGACGTCCCTGGGTTCAATCCCCAGCTCTGCCACATACTTGCTTGTGCCTTTGGAAAATACTCAAGCTCCTCTGAACCTGCTTCTTCATTCATAAATAAAGCAAAATAACTAGCTCATTGGGTTGTTGGTAAGATAAACAAAAACCTACATGTGCACATGATAGGTTCTCAAAAACATCTACTTTCATTTCTTTCCTCCTGGAGGTAATGGGTTTTTTAATTCTCTAGTTCCACAGACATATTAAACTGTAAAAAAATCACTATCCAGCTGACTACCACCAACACATTTTGTATGCATTATTATTACCTTTTAAGGTATAATGATAAAAGAGGAGAAGGGGAAGGAGCATAAAGCTTCCCTTCCAACTCCCCATGGGTAACGAGGCCAGGGGAAGGTAGGCTCCATTCAGCATGTTTACAATGTACTCCATCTCAGACCTCAGCCTTCGGCAACTCATCCACCCCCACCCTAGGCTTTCTGAGGAGCAACATGTAATTAGAGCACTAACGAGGTCATTTAGCAGAAACCATGGGTAGGGAGTAATGAATGTGCTATCAGGCTCGGAGAACAGCTTGGGCAAAAATCCAAACAATCCATGTTGGACTCTGATGAGCCAACCTAAACTTGGAAAACAGAGCTTGGAAAAAGGTTAATAACAGGACACCAAAAATGAAAGTTCGCTTTCCAGAGAGACCCAGAGCAAAGTTGTGAGTGCAGCCTTCCCTGAGCTGGTCTGTGCAGGCAGTGCGCTCGGCGCGAGAAGCTGGGTGGCAGCTGGTACCTGGTAAGATGGCTTGGGTGCTTCAGCACCATTGCTGGGTCTCTGTAGCCTACAAAACCTGGAAGGGACTTCATAGGTCATCTAATTCCACCTTCCCACCTTACAGATGAGTTTAGGGCACTCCAGGGAGCTGAACTGGCTTGACCAGACAACTAGACACAGAGTCAGACTTAGTACCAAAGCATCCGGATGAGAAGGGTGGTGTTTGATCCGCTAGCCCACGCTGCCTCCTTGCCTCTGAGAGGATGACATCTAAGCGACCGTTCAGGCAGTGTATTATAAGAATTTGGGTGGAACCCATGTTCCTTGGACCACTTCTAGAGTATTAAGTCCCAGAAGAATAAACTCATCCATTTACCAGTTTGCTTTCGGAAGCAGCACTCTTAATTGAGTTGCAACTGCTAACGTTGCTGTGGCCTTCAACTGGATGGAAAAGGAAGTGGAAGGAGAGAGCCCAAAAGAAGCCAAATACTTCCAAACCCTTGGCCCACCGATGCCCAAGCTCCAGCTGTGCCCCCGCCAGCCCCTGCCCTAATGTACTCAAGCACCCAGCACTGCCGATAAGTAGGTTCTAGTGTATGCCACAAACTATGCTACTCTCTTCTTTCCCAGTTTCAGATGTTGAAGTAAATAAAAGTTAATACAAAAGGATTTTGTCATTGCAGTATTTCCCCAATTAACAGACCTTAACAATACAACTATTACCATATGAATCCCTCCATGAAGGTTTTATAACATTGAAAAAAAGGATTTCCATGGTTAAAAAGGTAGGGAACCTCTGCTCTAGTTTTTTGATCCAGGTATTTTAATCATATCCCTATATGTATCTATTTGTTAAAAACCAAGTGTTTTAAACCTGTTTTAAATGTTCCTAACTAGAGAAAGACAGAACTTATCAATACTTAAAGTGTTAAGTACTAAAATATTAAAATTCACAGGATGGATTTTGTTCCAAAGACCATTTTCATTTCAACAAGCATTCAGTAAGGCCTTACCACATACACAATATTACAAAGCAGTTGGGACGAATAAGACAGAGCACACAATCTGTTTTGAGACACTTACTGTTTGTTTGGGCAGTCCTGAAATACCAAAAAAAATAAGAACAGATACAAGGAAATGTACGAAAAATCTTAGGGGTTTCTTAACTCCTATTTAATATATTTTTGTCCCTCATTTAAAGTGGTAACTGAAAAGTGTGGCTTTCGAGTGGCCTTTGGAACCAGCAGGCATTCGTTTGCTCTTTTGATGGGTTAAGCACCTCACTGGGGGCCCTCTTCTTGGAACAGCCACTCCCTGCAACTTGGTTCCCCCAAGAACTCTCCCCCAGGGGCCAGGTTTTCCCTGAGGTCCCTGCTCCTACTTCCCAGGCATCCTCTATTCCTCACACCCAGATCCCATACACATGCCCCCTTTGTTCTCTGGGAACCGATAGGAAGCAGGGAGAGAACCGCCTGACAGGGAGTGGTACCGCTCGGGAGCACGGGACAGTGCCAAAAATAATGTGACCGTGATAAGTGCACCCGCGGTCAGGGGCCTGGGAGGGCCGTTCTTGTTCCCCACCAGTCTTCCTTGTTTGACTTGGAAAACAATGTCGTGATAAGCACAAGCTCTTCCTAGCTCTAGATTACCAGCTAATTCAGGTCCCACTTATGAAACAATGTAGAACAAGATTTCATGGCCACAGTTGCTGCTCAGTTGTGTAAAACAGGACTATCCAAGAAATGTTCCCCCCTTCATCCCTTCCCATTGTGGGAGAAGCAGGTCAGACTCAGACGATGCTCTGGTGGTATGAGAGACACCCAGATTTGGGGGACTGGCACCCCTGGTTCAAATTCTGGCTTAGAAACTTCAAAGTTGTGTGACCTTAAGCAAGTTGCTTACTGTCTCTGAATTCCAATCTCCTCCCTAAAAAATAGAGATGCTAGTTATATATACCTTACAGGATCACCGTGAAGACGACATGAGATAGAAGATGTCAAGACGCCTGAGACATAGTAGGTGCTTGATGAATTTTAGTTGTTATGTTTTTGTAGCAAAATCCAAATATTTTCTCCTTTAGGAGGAAAAAAATAAAACAAGCCTCCTTGTCAGGATGCAACAGCAGGTGCTAGGAACAAATGTAACCACATCAGGGGAGAGGGCCACCCATCCTCAGAGTCACATGCACTTATAGATGTAGCAATTTGCATCTTGTCAAATGTTCCCTAACATTGTGCAAAAATCCCCAAATGTCAAATTGGTGAGTAATCTGCACAGCCCTGCCGATCTTGTTATCCTCTGAATGACTCATAACATATTTGGGGTGTCCCAGATACCAGTCGAGTGAATGTTAGTAAATAAAGAGCATCACACCTCCCCTCACACGGATCTGAAATCAGTACCAGCTTCTACCGGCAAAAGAAGAACATAGCCCTTGAGGGCCAGCGGGTGCCCTGGGTTTCTTAAAGTTGAGTGAGCTGTCACCCACACATACAGACTCAGCACTGACCGAACGCCCAGCCCTGAGCCAGGCTGCAGGTGGGCGCAGGAGGGCATGGATGAGGTTCTAAGTCTCAGCCACTGACTCCACACAAGCCACTTGGCTTCATACACACTTTCTCACTTAATCTTCTCAAAAGTTAACAAATACTAAAGCAGCACTTGCTACGTGTGCAGTGCTCCCCTGGCGTCTACTTCCTGGGAAAGCCCTCCACATACGAGAGGATTGTAATTACCTTACAATCCTCAGAACAACTCAGTGAGGCTGGCACCATCTCGAGCTCCATTTTACAGACTAGGAAACTGAGGCTCAAGGAGGTAAAGTGGCTTCCCGACTGCCACACACTGAGTAGCCAAGTTCACACGGGAACCCAGACGGTCTGGCTTCAGAGTCTGTCCTCTTAACCATGAAATAAGGTCTTCCAAGGTGGTGCCACATCATCCCCATGTTACAGTCGAGGAAACCGAGGCTTAGAAAAATGAATTAATACAGCCCAAGATATCAGACAGCTACTGGCTGGTAATAGGGCTGGAGTTTAAAATGAGGTCCACTTATATAATTGTCCCCTGGACCAGTGGGTTATAACTTATACAAAGGCTAAAATAATGTCTTGCCTTATTAAATAGTTTCTACTTTTGCTGGCCATGTATAGAAAGAGACAGAAACCTTCGAACGACTGTAAGCAATAAACACTAAAGGGCCCCACTCTTACCTGTTCATTAATATCACAAGTTAGTAGTCGTGGCTCCAACACAGGGCTCTCAACTCCTGAGTGATAGACAGACACGTGTCTCAAAACAGCTGACAAATGTCTGCAATGTGGTGTTTTGCTCTGTTTGCTCCAGTTTATCTTCAAGCCCTATGGCTTATAACCTCCACCACTCTCAAACCCATGTAGGTTTCCCCGTTCCCGCTGCTTCTGCCCAGCTCTAAGTCATCTAAGTCACCATCGTCTCCCCTGATTACTGCCACAAGCCTAGCTTGTCTTCCTGCTTCTGTCTTGCCCACTTTAATCAACATCCACATGGCAGCAAAAGCAGAAACCTGACTGTGTCATCAGAAACCCACTGCCTTAGGAATAAGTCCAATCTCCTCGGATGGGACGACAGGCTTTATCGTGATCCAGCCCCTACCTCCTAAGTCGTTTCTCTGACCCTTGCATCATATCCCATCATATCAGTTTTTTCAGTCCTTAAACACAAGCTACGCTTCCTCCTCGCCTTCCTATTTCCCGTGCCTCCTCAGTTGCTGCCTAGCTGTGGCCAGTGTGGTAAGTGTGCTGAAGCCCCTGCCTTAAAACCATCAAATAGTTGAAGGCCATGGATGATCTTTTAAAAACGTAAATCTTCTCACATCATTCCACTGCCAAGAACTCTCCAATTTGCACTTATAATAAAATTGAACCATTTAACCACGTATAAGACCCTACTAAACCTGACCCCTGCCTACCCCTCCAACCTCCCTCCAAGTATACAATGCTCTCCTTTGTCCACTTCGTTCCACTCACAATTACCTTCTTTTTCTTCCCCCCAAACACAGGGCCTTTGCTCTTGCTGTGCTCTCTGCCTGGAACACTCTTAGCTCTGCATATTGCTCGGGTTTCAACCCAAACCTCATCAGAGAATCCTTCCCTGACCATTATTAACCAAAGCAACACCATCAATAAGTTGCATTGCCTTTCTAGAAAGCACTGTTATCTAAAATCATCTTGTTCCTTTATTTTGCAAATTATTTATTGTGCCTCCCTAGCTCAGACATAAGCTCTATATGACTTTTTTTTCAGCTGCTTCTCCAGTGCCTACAACAGTGCTTGACACTAGTA
>PVKU01007715.1:17500-32500 GCA_004027475.1 Anoura caudifer | reverse complement strand
TCACCCGACCTAAGTCTCAGTTTCCACAGGCGTGAAATGGATTCATACAATGATTTTATACATTTCTTGTGAGAACTGAATGAGTTATTGCATGGAAAGTGCTGAGCTCTCATTCAATGACTAGACAAATGGCAAATGATAACTCATTGTCCTTCCTTGGAGAACCATAAAATGGAAACAAATGCCATTATCCTTCAAAGGAGAGTGTATAGTCAAGAGGGTACTGTGACTATTTCCATATGTAAACAACGCCTGGATCAATGTCTCCTTCCAAAGGTAATCAAACATGTTTAATATTCACAAGTTTGCTATGGTTTTAAACATATAGCATCAGCTCCATTATCTGATGACGGAATAGCCAACCAGGGGATTAGCTGTGGTAAAGCTTTAATCCTAAGGTGCTTTCCCCTACAGGAGACCATGGGTGCTGGAATAAGAATCAGCATTTTCAAATAACTAGCTGTGTGGCCTTCAGCTCATTATTCAACCTCTCTAACTCCCTGCTCCGTCACCTGCAAATGTAGGAGCAGCAGCATCTTCTTCGAAGTTATATGCTGGAGATAACAAGAAAAAAATCCATGTGTCATATCATTATTTAAAAAATGGTCATTTCTTTTCTGAGCTTTCTACCACCGTGTGGTCTGAGATTATAAAATTGCAAATTTTGTGTGACATTCACCTAATGAAAGCATCATTACCTTGCTTCCAAAAATTACATAACTGGACATTTATGTCCACACAAAAAATTGTGCATGGACGATTATAGTAGCTTTACTCATAATTGCCAAAACTTGGAAGCAACCAAGATGTCCTTCAGTAGGTGAATGGTGAAACTGCAGTACATCCAGACAACGCAGTATTATCCAGTGCTAAACAGAAGTGAGCTATCAAGCCATGAAAAGACAAAGCAGAACCTTAAATGCATAATACGAAGTGCAAGAAGCCAGTCTGCAAAGTGACATACTGTATGATTCCAACTATATGGCATTCTGGAAACAATAAAAAGATCAGTACTTGCCAGGGATTCTGGGGTAGGGGAGGGATAAGTAGGCAGAGCACACAAGATTTTTAGGGTGGTGAAAATACTCAGTAAGATACCATCATAACACGTACATGTTATACATTTATCCAAACCCATAGACTGTACAACACCAAGAGTGAACCCCAGTGAAAACTATGGACTCTATGCGATTATGATTTGTCAATGTAGGTTCATCAGTTGCAACAAATGTACCACTTTGGGGGCACATTTAATAATGGGGTAGGCTATGTATTGGGGAAAGGGGCATATGGGAAATCTCTGTACCTTTCTCTCAATTTTGTTGTGAACCTAAAAGTACAAAAAAATATATAGACATCTCAAGTATATATACTACATTCTAAACTAAAAATAAAATTATCTGAGTGTTATTCATTGTTTGGGGTTCATCGAACATTATCCCTTACCTATCATAATTTATGAAGTAAATTGAAGACTTTATAACTCATCCGTAAATGAGAGAAGTTACTACATTTTCCATTGTTTCAGTGTTTACAGTCCAAAAGAGTAACATTTTGAGAATATAAAGCCCTTCTAATGAATACATTGAGTGTATTGGCAAATATAACTGTTATTAGTAAATTCCTATTTAAAAGATGAGCAAAACGAGATAGTGAAATTAAATGATTAGTCCATGACTACAATTAGAAAGATAAATTTAACCATAGATTCCATTTGATGTCCCTTCAGGACTAGAATTAAATTCCAAGTACTTCCTAATTCCCAGGTTGGTGCTTATTCCGCATTACAGTGCGATATGTGCTTTATTGCATGCTTTAAAATAAAGGGGGACGGCGTACAGAAGCATAAATACCTTTATCCTAAAAATCATAAAGCACAGAATTCAGGTAAATATGCCATAATTAATTTGCATAGCATTTCCTTTAAGGCAATCACGCATATTTTCTCTCCCTTGGTTGGTGCAGAAATCTGAGCTAAAAAAGGCTACAAAGATACACAAGATGCCCATAGATGCCCAAGGACTCAAAAAGAAAGCCCAGAATTGCCTAGTCTGGGAATGGAATTGGACAGCGCACTTCCTGGAAGGCACGCGGTGTTAAAAGCCTTTAGGGATGCAGGGAAATCAAAGTACCTTTTGGGGGTAAGGGAGAGCATAGGGATAGTTTTATAGGATGTTTAAGCAGCAACCCTGAGCAGGTTAGTAATGTTTCAGAAAATATTTTTTTAACTTAGTCACCCAATTCTCATCAGGCCCAACCAACCGCCGAACCCTGTTTTGTTTTGAAAAATAATGTCACAAATCTGTCCAGAGAAGGATAAAATGCACAGTAATTAGTTCATTAACATGCCATCTGCATGCAAAACAAGGGGATTACAGAGGCAGAAGCCTTTGGTGGGCCTGCTGAAAATCAACATCTGAACTAAAAAAATATAAAATATAGCTCAGGGTGAAAAATATTACAGCTACACCTTCACCTGGCCCACAGTAAAAACTGAATTCCAGCACTCCAAAGCCTGCCGGATTCTTTTTTCCTTCTCTAATTTTATAACATTTTTGACTACTTAAAGAGGGTTAAAGAACACACACACACACACACACACACACACACACACACACACACACACAGTTTACAGCGTAAGTTAACTGATGGAGTTTTGGGAATTATACCCATCCCATGCAAGACAGACCTAGATAAAAGCCTCAGTGTCAGAAACCCATTTAGACTGTGTCGATGGAAAATCAAGCCTGTTTATGCCCTGGATTCACTCAGTATCAAATCAGAAAACAAGCCTGTCCCCTCCATGTCTTCCCACCCTGCTGCCTCCACTCCACTCTCAGAGAAGGGCTAGATTTCCAGTGGCTGTAGCTTCAACAAGCCAGAGGCAATGCTCGCACAGCGGCACCCCAAACTTCCAGAACACTGCAGTCTGCTTTTCCTCTGTTGCAATTTTCAGTTCAACTCCACTCTCCCTGACACACCTGTGAAGTGTCACCAAATGCTGGATCATATCAACTTGAAAACTGCCAACACTGCGAATGTCTGAAACCCCCTGACGTCACAGCCTTGCAGTTACACAAAAGCATGGCTTGAGCTTTACACGCATGGCAACAGCATCTTGTGCGGGCAGAGCAGAGGGTCTTGTTGACAGGAGTGAAGTAAGACAATACCATGTAAATGGGGTGTGTGGCCAGGGTGTTTGGGGAGCCCACAGCCTTCTTCCCAATCTGCAACAAGAGACTCCAGCCCTTCAATCCTTCCTAGAAGAGCAATTCATTCAGGCAATTGTTCCTTCCATTCTCCCTACTCCCATGTTCTCACGATAGAAATTTCTCCATAGCTTAGAATTTTTCAGAGAAAATGTTCTATTTGTTATAAATTCCACAAACCTCTATTCCCACCCTCTACACCCACCAAAACAATCTTGATAAACATTGTTCAGGCAGCTTTCTGTACTGGTTGGGGGGCTCTGGGTGTGGATGGCATTTGCTGGAAAACTGGAGGGGATGGTGGTTTTCGGTCATACCCTGGAGTAGTATAACCAAGAGGCTGAGCTCATGGGTCTTGCCGCCTGCCCACCCCTCAGTGATGTACCAGACTTAACTTGCTGACCTTATGAGCTGAGGTCACATTATACACATAACAAACACAAAGCACCTCCTTCGTTATAATCAATATTGTGTAAGTTTTGAATCTCATAGTGTGTTGATTGATCCATGCATATTTTCTAGTTCCTTACAACCTGAAGAGGGTATGTGTATATACACTGGTATTCAATGAGAAGGGTAATTTTATCTTCAGACTGGAAAAAAAAAAAACCATATATTGGCTAACCTAAGTCTCATTTTGCACAGAGCAGAATAAAAGATGAAAAGATAGTCTGCAGAGTCACTGGGCTGAGATATTCCATGAAACAACCAACAGACATTATGGGCTTTGATGACTGGTACTTCGGTTCCAAAACCCACTGTGGTCAAGAATACAAGCCAAGGAAAAAAGTCGTTTTTTGCCTAACCTTTATATCAACATTAAAACAATGTTTTATTCAGTTGAGTAGAAATGTTTCCTTAACTATTTTTCCTTGTAATAAAGGCAGCTTGGATTGAATGGTGTGTTATAGCAATTTATTTACAAATTTGGTATCTTTTTGAACTCTAGCCATTAATGAGAAAATAGGAAGTACAGCCAACAAAATTTTGAAAATCAGCTTAGAATCATGTTTGGATGTAATTAAAGGTATAATCTGTTCCACTTGAGCATTTTAATGCTCTCCCATTTTAAAATAATAAATACGAATATTGGTTCTTTCATGGTATGTCTGCTAGAATATATAAAATTTTTCTATAAAAATTGTGTATTTTACTTCTTTTATACTTCCAAAAAAGTATGTGTTACTTCTATAGAATCAAATTCACATTTTACCTGCAGATTCAAGCCACAGCTCAAACATTTTAAACTTTGTATGGAATATATTTATCCATTTTGCTTTCTGAACTATGATTACTAAAGTCTTGCTCATTTTCTTCAGCAACAACTTGTGGGCAGAGTCCTTATCAATTATATTACTCATCCTGAAGTAGTAGAGATTTGTCAAAACTCAAAAGAAATTTCTTACGGAGCAAGGCTAAGATAGGCAGGCAGCCTAAGTGAGTTGGCATTCCAGGTTGGATGAAGATGAAATGCAGTAATTAGTTATTTAAGGGAAGGAAAAGACCAAGTTACAGCTCATGGAATAAAGTATACCCTCGCTGTGGTCTAACAATTTATGAGGCAAGGCCACTGAAACGCCCACAAGGCTGGGGTGCATGCAGCAGTTCCGCCACGGCGGGCCTTCACAGCGGCGCCCAGCCAGGTTGGAGCCGGAGCCAAAAGGCAAGCAAAGGATGTCAGGTCCTGCCTTGATTTACATTGTGATATTTTGTTCCTCGTGGATGTTTTGCATTGATTTTGCTATTTTTAAAAAATATCCCATTAAAACATTTTCTGATTTTTTGGCATCCCCTTCCATTTTATGCCCACAGAGTAGCCATTCACCTCTCTAAACCCGGCCTCGCTTACTAAGTCAACTCCATGCACTTTAGTGACCTCATCTGGAAGACTAAAAGTAATAATTAAGAGAATTATTGTGAGGACTCAGTGAGATAACATGTGTAAGAACTTGTTAACTGTAAATGTTCACATATAAATACACTTACAAAGCATTGCAAAACTCCTAGGAAAAGTTATTAAGCATTATATTTAAAGATATAAGGCTTATAGAAAGTGTAAGTCCCATGACTGATAATAGAAGCTGAATCAAAGACCTTAGATAGATATGGGGAATTTAAGACATGTCCACTTCTACCAAACCTCATTTAAATAAAGTTACACAGTTGCAGCCAAAGCAAGCAATTTTCTTTCCAGTTTTCAGGAATCATTTGTAAATTCAGTTTGCCTTCAGATTTGCTCTTTACAGTTCCCCAAAACATTCAACAGTGAAATATTAATTTATAAAAAAACTCTAATGTTTTCATCTTTTAAAAAATTATAGCCCAAACAACACAGGTGAACTGCATGTGAAAACTGTTTTTGAGAAAGTTGAGAACATAAACCTTTTGATTCAAGGTGGGGAGGGTACTTTCTAGGCAGAAGGAAGGTGAAACCCCTCTTGTTCTCCTGAGGTGATGACTGTTTCCACGCTGGTTGGAATTCAGCGCTAATTGCAGTGGAAAACACCACCTCTGAAAGCCTTTCCTCTCTCAGGATCTTACATCAATGTTTCGCCTATTTTCAATAAAATCTCTGCACTTCACCTTTCCCACTCAACAAACCCGAACCTCGGATCTGCAGAAAGAATTCAGTGCAGAACCTTTCTTTCCCCAACAGGTTTTGATCTAGTTTGTGGTGAGGCTAATCCACAAGAAAGGCTGTCCTGCCCTGCGTGAAGGGAGAGACAATTAAAACAGGTATTTTGGTGGCTCAACTCAGACTTGTCCATTCCAACAGTCACTAAACAACTTTTCCCGTGTCATTCAAAGAACTTATAACAGAATCCATTGATTTTCATCCTATGCTTTATTAGTTGTGATTTAGGAGATAGAATAGCCCTGTTTACACAGCTGTAGCAAGTCAGGACCTGCAGCACCTGATTGGCTCGAGGCCTCCGAGTTGCAGTCCATTCTCAGCAGAATCAATCTGAACTTGAAAACACTCCCTCTAGGAAACGTGCACGTATCTATGAGCGTAAAGTACTTCTTGCGAGACTGAAAATAGCATTCACTTGAGGTAAGTTGCAAGTTCACCTTCCAAAACTCAGCCCTGACTTGTCATTGCTCGCAGCATGTTCACAATGGGAGTGGAGGGCTACAAATGCCTCTTAACTAGATGCCCAACATGGGTGAATATGCTACTTTTTGCTGCAAGTCAGATCTCAGACTTGCAAGTGGGAGTTGCTGGCTGTTTAACATGCGTTCAGGGCCTTGCCAATCTAAAATGGCTGCTCAGTAATACTTTAATTGCAGTTTCATGGAAACAAATTGCTATTTAACTGCAATAAGCATTTCTGTCACTTGGCTGAACTGACAATAGGTGAGTCTTAGTACAAAGTGAAAAGTCACGACAACTTGTAAATGGTCGGTTTCCTACGGCCCCTCAAACTGAGTCATAGGTGTGAGAGTACCCAGGATATAATACCGCAGTGAGGGAGTAGCTGGAAAAAAACACTTCTCAATCTAAATACAATTATTTAGGCTACATGGAAACTCTTCACAAGTTTCTTGATATATAGCTCTTGGATTCACTGTCATATGATTTATTGGCCCTAAGAAATATTTTATGTAAATAGCAGTGCACATTAGAATCTTACTATACTGGCATTTAAAGCCATCTAAGAGCTTCATTTTAGATGGTTAGTTGCTTGAAATATCCATGTTAATAAGGGCAAAAGTATTTAAATACTTAAAAGAATGACAACGTCACAGGCTTCATTTTCGTATGACAGCTTTCTCATTTTGCATTTTATAAGACTCTACAGTCTGTGTTAAACTATTTCCTAATAAATCATGAAGAGCTGGAAATAGTTTCTTGTGGCAAACGGTTTGGTTTGGAATGGCTTCTTTCAGGCTTCCTGCCTTTTGGGGAGTGTAAATTTAACCAGGCAGGTAAAATACATTAAACCCTTTCAAAGGACAATCTTTTTACAAAACTGTTTCATTAGCAACAGTGACAGTGTGCATAATTGAGACATTTATACATATCATAAACATTTTTTAAATCAGTTCGGCAGGGCTCAGCAACATTTGCTTTTATTTTTAATTGCACTTGCTTATAGGGACTGGGGGCCATCTTGCCCTATGACGTGGGTAATATTAAGTCAGTCCTTTCAAAAGAACAGAGTACATCTCACTGACATCACAAACGCAATAATGAAAGGTGAACAAGCTGGGGGAATTTTTTTTCTCTCTAAGCAGTGTTGGGGTTGGGGGAGGAACATAATCACTGCTCTCATCAGAATAAACCTGAGTGTTTTTAGTGGCTTTCTATCCACACAGAGCATCCCCATTAGAGCAGGGTTTTATTGTTTGAAATGCCTCTGGTTTCAAGAAAGTGTTTTACCTAAAGCAAGACTACTACTTAAATATGTTCTATTGTATATTCATAGCTCCATTAGTCCTTCTCCAATTTAGCACATCAAAGAGAAGGCTTCATCACTTGCATGTGGATTATACCAACATGAGTGACATTTGTAATCTTATAGGTCTGCAACTTAAGAAATGCTTTTAGAAGCTCATTATTAAATACGCAGCTCTTATTTATATGGCTTCAGGAACCAGCCATGTAATAGTTCATTTAAAGCCTTTAATGACCTTAGCCCTCTGCATCACTACATGCCACACTATATTACTTACTAAAAATTATTAGCTACACTATATGGGGCCTGAGTACTTATGCCAAAAAGAATATAGCAGACATTTGCATTCTTATTAACATTTCCCCTTTTGTATCCTGAAGAGTCTGAGTAGCCTTAAAATATTTTAAATGAAAAAAATTAAGAGCCAGTACTAGTTCCCAGAAATTCCCTAAGGATCTAACTCAAACAGACACTGTTATTTATGTGATTTTATTTTTTCTTGCATTTTTTTATAAAGCTCTAATAAAATTATTCATTTATCTCTCTGCCTTAAATTCTCCTACAGGAGGATTACTGTTTGAGCAAGTAATTTTTCCTCCTGGCTTGGAATCTGAAAGTAGACAGTAAGCACAGATCTGAAAGAGAAGCTGACTGCTACTTGAGATGTGCCAAGTTCGACCTCTCTGTGTAACCTATTCCTGAGAGAGAGAGAGAGAGAGAGAGAGAGAGAGAGCGAGCGCGCATGAGCAAGAGCGAATGAGCGAGCCTCGGGAGCTCTTCTAGAACAAGAGAAAATACAACACATGCCATTTTTAGAAAGAAAATTAAAAGTAGCATTAAAACACAGCTGGTTTTATTAACCTGTGATAGCAGTTATGGTTGAGATTTGCTCACATATTATGAGCCTGGCAGTGCAGCCTCTCCGGTTCCCTCCTCCTAGCACTGGCCGTGGACCCACGGAGTCTGTGGCCTACACGTGCCGGGCCACCTCTGCAAGCAACGCAGAAGCTGTTGGGGATACTCTACTGCCTAGAACTGGCCACTACACATCTCAACACCACTATTAAATGAATTCCAAACCCTTCTCCAAACATATGGAAAGGCAGAGCCTGTGGAGGAGTGTAAGAGCAAAACAAAATAAACAAATCATACAGCAGACCACAGGAGTCTAAAAGCTCACCAGGAAATGGCTGCTTCACCCACTGAACACGACTGTAAAAGGGCACTGGGCCCCTAACAAGTAACGGAACTTCAAATATGAACAGGTATCGCTTGGAAATGCTATTTCCTTCAAAAGCTATAAACCTGGTAAGAGAACAAGATGGTTATGTCACATTCTTTAACATGCTTTTCATCAATAACCAAAGCTTTCCTACTGAGAAAAAAAAATGAAATGGCTAAAGAATCAAAACAAATATTTACATGAACACAAAAGATTCACTGTGATACAGAAGTGTAATGAAGTGCTGTTAACAGAATATTCTGAACTTATAAAAAGGACTCCATTAGAAACATTGCTTTGTACCCCTGCCAAAAACGGCATGGTTAAGTAATTTGAAGAACACCTTGTTGGCCCAGAGCTAAATAAATATACACACCACCTCCCTCAACCCCTGAAAGTTAGGGTGAACTTGGTATCGAACAGAAAACCTAAATTTTCCCAAAACACAGAAGAGAAAAAGCAGTGTTTAAACCCAAACTCCATCGAGTATTTTTTCTTTTAAGTTTTTATTATTTAAATACACCATACTAGAGCAAATGTCTCTGAAAATATCACAAATAAAAGATTTTTTTCTTCATCCAGCAAATTAGAAGTAGGGGGAAATTTCTACACAGTAGCTGCTATGAGCCTGATTTTTTTCCAATTTTTTTTTCCATTTTTTGTTCTTTTTCTTTGCCTTGGGAGTAGCAACATTAGGACAAAAACACTTACATGCATACATACATTGTATTTTACAGAGATACAATAAAAGTGTTTGTGATAGAATATCACAAAAGCCACATCTCTTTCCTTTATCTCATGTTCAGTTTTGATTGAAACACATTTCCTTACAACACTTAAATATACAAAGAGAGCAAATAGAATGTTGTTAAGGTAAAACACAGGGTACAAACTCTGGCCAGTGCCCTGCTAATTGTTAATGAGGGTAGAAAGCAGATTTGAATGCTTCTTTTAATTAGCTTCATTAGTCATTTCCCTCCTCCCAAGCTCCCTCCCCCCCACCCCCAAGATGTCCTCCGGTGGATCTTTTTTCATTTTCTCTACAGTCTCCCATTAGCCCAGGTTCATGGAGTCCTTAATGTTCATATTCAGTCATTTTAATACACCAATAAATGCAGGAAGGGCAATCAAGACTAAAGAAGGTGCAATGGCACGGAGCTGGCACTGGTGCTAGCTACAAAGGTGACTTGTCTACTGAAGACACATGGGATCCACCTGTGATGAACAAAATCTGAGATGAAGGCACGCATTCTGCAATACTCTGACCTTTTAGCAGACCTGCAAGAAATAAAAACGAGCATCTTAGCTAAAATGCTAAATTTGAGAGATATTAAACTCAAACATGACTGCTTTTGTCCTCTCTACATTCACTAATCTTCTTTTATTAGATTACTTTCCAACTGTGACTTGATGGAGACTTTCTATGCCACTTACTCCGGCAGTGAAGAACTAAAGCATAACATTTTCTGCAGTTTTACTAGCAGGGAAAATGAAACAATAAACGGACTTTCAGAAAGTTTCTGGTGTAAAGTTCTACAATGAATCGCTTAACTCTGTGAGAAGCAAGTTTCTTTCTGTAAGGAATGAATTAGAACATCTTGCCTAGTAATCCTATGTCAAAAGTACATTCGGAGCCATGTCCCTCCCCAGAAGTTTTGGGTTAATAAGCTCATCAACTGTGAAGCCTCTGAGAGGTTATTTAACCTGTATTTTGGTTTCCTCATCTTTGAAGTAGGGATAACATGGCTGTCATAAAGATCACATAATACAGATGCAGCATTTTCAACAGTGCCTGCCACTTAAAAGCTAAGCAATTACTGGCAGTTATCATGGTTATTCTGATATTCCCACGCATCACCTATTCACCCACGTCCTTCCTGACAAAGAAGAATGTTACCTGCATGAGTGCGTGCATGCACGTGTTTGTGTCTACATGTACACACACGTACACGCAGCTACTACTTTCCACTTGGTACTCCCTGTCTGCTGTCACTTGGTATTACATATTTTGAATATATAAATCAAACATGTAATATGTCAATGACTTACGATCAATTAAAGAATATAGTTCAATGGAAGTCTAATTTTAATGTCGAAGTTAAAAATGATAATCCACGCAGTCATCAAATACAATCTGTTTGCAATTACCAAAATGAAATAATATATATTAGATTTTTATGGCTTTTAAATGACATTTTGAGCTTCCCAGGAAGTTCTCGTTTCACCCTTTCCCTAACTTACTAAAAGCCTGAAGTCTATTAGGAGCTGCAACCCCCCACTTCCAAGCTAATTAAAGTGGTGGAGGCTTAATTCCCCAGAGTAGCAGCTCAGTGTGAGAAAGGTAATTTGTCTGTCCAGAACAAAGATGCGGCAGCAGCCAGCGAGCATATTTAATAAATGAGCATCAAATGTCCTCCACGATGGACACGCACACAACACCAATTATGTAACTACAGGGGAATTGCAGAGCGGGATGTAAACTAGGACACTCACTAAATTTTCCTCCAACTAAAGCGACGTGATGATCTCTTATTTTACTAAAAAGCAGATAAAATTCTAGGTGGAACCATCACTCAAGTGGAAGCAGAAATTCCAGAGCAGGCAAAAACTTACCCCTCCCCCCAAAAAAATAACAGTAAAACCAGTATTCTTGCGTGTATTTACATAATTCTCTAGAAGACAATATTCTCCTAAGGATAGCCAAGCCTCCTTTAAATGATAAAGGCTATTTCATTTCACACTTTGTGGATCCTTCAACACCAGTGGTCTAAGATTTCAGTCAAGAGACTACATATGATTTTAAAAGCTTAAAATTATTTTTTCTCAGAATATACAAAAACCAGTGAATAAGAAACTAAACTGCACATCCCAGACAATGAGAACAAATTTCAGAATAAAAGTTTAAAGGGACCAGATGAGGGAGGGCTCCATACTTTCCATACAATTAGCTGCCTTTAAAGAAGGATGTACAAATAATCAACTCATTACTTTTAAGCCAGAGGATGCTTGGGTATATTTATTCTGCATCATGCACTAAAAACGTAATTGGTTCTGCGAACAGAAGGAAAGCAGCCAAATTAATGTCCAATTTTTCCTACCAAAAATATGGAGAACGAGAGAGAAGAAAATAATAAAATGGAACCATTTGTCATTTCTCTTCATCTCATCTCCAGAAAAGAAACGCCAGAGGCTTTTGGGAAAATAATTTTAAAGCGTTCTCCAGTTCCAAAGAGCAGTTTACGTTCCACCAGGAAGTGTGTTTTCATTACCTCTTCCCCCTTGCCCTCTCATTAATAACTCTCTGGACCACGTTCAGCTTGCCCCAAACCTTTATTTACAAAAACCACCTCACGAACTGACTGCGCTCGCTCGGGGTGAGTTGAGCACCAAGGGCAAAAACATGACACATTTATACCGACAGGGAAATGCTCTTAATTAACATAACCCCCCAAAAACAGCTTCTCATCAACATCTGACAAGAACATATCCTTAAGTTGTATTTCCTTATGCCTTTTAACAGCCATTAATTTTTGAAGGCCACCTGTCTCGTTTGGCTTCCAACATTAAGAAAATATACACTAGTAGGTTCTTACTTGTTGCCTAGGATACCGTGTTCCAAAATGAACACCCTACACCTTTCGCCACCCAGGGTGAGGTGTGGAAAACACAAGACTTACAGGAAAGGCACCATCCACGCCATCTTGTAAACACACAAAACCAGTTTTTCCCCAGTATCCCTCTGCTCGCTCCCTAACACCTCGAAACACACGTCATCGTGTATCAGGAAGATGGAACTGAGACCCTGCTCACACGTCTCCTGTGTCCTTTCCACTCCGTCTCTGGCCAGCACAGCTGCTGCCCGTATTCCCAGTGCTTCGGTTTGGCTACATTTTCCATCTGGTCCCCACATCCTTCCATTCTCACCATGCATGTGGGTGAGCTGGAACCATCACTTTTACATTTGCTAAGTCAGGGAAAGAAAAGGTAGAAAACCAGCAACACGCTTAAAAGGGGAATTTGGGAGAAAACTAAGCTCTTACACTGGAAGGAGTGGGGAAGAGACCAACCTTTTTTTCCTTAAGTCATTTTTCCATGCACTACCCAAGTGTAACTGCACATGACGGCTTTGCCTCCAAACTGAAATGGGTATCTCAATATGTTTATGTTACCCATTCATTGTTCTCAACTCTACGTTGTACATTCATTTCATTACAATTCAAACCATAAAAAATCTGTATGTATTTATATGTATGGGCATTTTTTAAAGCGCCTTGAAATGTCTCATCAATGGTGACTGGTTAATTTGCAATAAAATATTTGACTTCTCTTCTTAAAATGGTATTCTACGTAGCTTCCCCTGTTAGTAAATTAAATAAAGTGCGCATATTGCAATGTAATTAACATTTAGTTAGTAAAGAAATGAAAAATACATTTAAAATTATCCCATAAACTTGAGTAAGGGAAAATGATAAATGAGGATTAGAATATGGCAGTGTAATTTTAAACAGTTAAAAGTTTACAAATATTAGTCATTTTTCCCTGCACACAGCATTAAAAACAATGCATTACAGAAGACAAAGAGGCCTAATATTTTTTCCTGAAACTTTTCAAGCTTGCTAAATTCCTATTTGCAGATAAATGTTGTTTTTTTTGCGATCCTTACAACAGACATTAATGAAGTTCCTATTGTAAATCCATAAAGAATTACCAAGTGAAGTGTGCACTTTTTGTTTCAATGCAATAACTCAGTGCTGTATGATTGCCTGGGTTAATGATGAAAAAGTCAAACATACTATCAGAGCTGATGGAAAAATCTATCACCAATCTGAAATTAAAATTCATCTGTGGTCAATAAGATTTAATATCCATGCAAGTGGCGCTGTAAAGAGTAAATGAATCAATGTCATCAATACATAATCAGTATGAAATATGATGTGAATAAAATTATGCGCACGAGTCATACATTTCACTCTTTTCTGGGCCAGTGTGGAATGAACAGTCTCTTAACTGAAGGTTGACAGTAATTGTTACAAATTAGGCACAGCAGTTATCAAAATGCACTCACTTGCATAGCTATAGGACTTATTAAGGAGATTAAAATAGATCTAAAACTATCCAGCACTGGGGGTGCTGGACAACTGTTGATCACCAATTTCCCCTCTGAAGTGCCTTCTAATATTATGTGACTTGAACGCTTGTGCAATTTCCTCATTTCTAACTCTGGTCCAAAAACTCTCCGGTTTTGGATCAAGAATCGTTAATGGAGAGATCAGTAGCCCAAAATGACTGGAAAGAGCTAGAACTTTGTTTTTAAAGTAATAATGCAATTCAAATTTTACAGGACTACCAATCAACAAAACTACTCTCCTCTGGAATTACACAATGCTTTGTAAAACTGCTTTTCTAAAGCACTGGTGCGTCCAGATCGCTGTCACTAACACAGAAATCACTCGTGAGGAAGACGATTCCCTTCCCCACCACTGATGTTCTCATTTTCCTCCCACAATAACCTTTTCACATCCGTTGTGTCTCTGAATATCAACATTATGAAATGGGATTAAAAAGCTGTTATGCAGAAGTTTTCTACTTTGTTCAACTTTGCATGTGATATAATCCTACATTTGACATCAGTGAAGCTACAAAGTTTGGGATTTTCTTTAACTTCTAAAAGAGATTCAGAATGTCATCAAGTCTCCTATTTCTGAACCCTGTAGGTATGCTTGGTCTACATTTCTTGAGCCTACATTTCTTGAAAAGGTCATACAAAAACACAAGCACCCAGGAAAACTCCCTTGCTCGGGGCAAAAAGGATGAGCCGCCCAACTTGCTCTGATGAAGCTTATTAGTAACTGCGGGGCTTTTACCTTCTGGTCTGGCAGTAGTGGATTGCTCTGAAGTGAATTCAAATGGCCGTTGATGAGAGCTGTAGGTCTATCATGTTCACAAAATAAACTGCCATTGATGTAGTGAAACCGATCTCCCGGGACCAGGCGATTCCGGCAGGTAGAGCATGTGAAACACTGAAAGGGAAAAGCAAGCACGCTGAAAACAAGTACAAATTAAGTCTCTCTGGCCACAAGTTTATATACTGTTTTTAAGCAGGCATCTCTCAAGTACAGAGCCACTTAGGGTTTAGTGTTTTAGTTCCTTCAACATGATTCTGGAAACT
>PVKU01007715.1:0-15000 GCA_004027475.1 Anoura caudifer | reverse complement strand
ACAGCAACACACAAGTATTTGAATGGATAGGAATCTGTAATTATGGCTGCCACTACCAACAGGTACGTGGTGAACTCCATCTCAAAAATACCCTTTCACAGCATCTGATTACCAGCCTAAAGTGTTCATTTATTTAACAATTCACCCTGAGTGAAGTCAGTTGTATGTCTTCAACATTTAAATGCAGTTTAATAACCAGGGTAGCGGTATGTTATCCAAAAGCTTTACATCTGATTTTCTCCGACGCCACTTTCATAACCTTTCAGGGAACATTCAGCCACAAATCACGGGATTCCTAAAGTATCAAAAATTACAAAGTTTGAAAATGACCAACCTCTAGCCAGGACTGACGTGCTATTGAACAACATTATTAACGGAGCTTATGATTCTTCCGTGTCTACAGCTTTAAGTCTGCCTCAGAGCAGAACGACTCACATGTCTATACACATTTTAATCCCCTCCACCAGAGACGAAGGCTACCATTGGAATTCCATTCCTTTTCTGAAAAGTTGTTTTTTTTTTTTTCCCCAACCAGTGTTTCTGTGCACTAGAGAGTTAATTATCTAACCAAGGGGACTGTCCAGGACAGTGTTTGATTTAAAAGGCTCGAGGCTTTAGGTGCTCAATTAAGTAGCTATCGGTCTCAGACTGGACTATAATGGGCTCTTTTCTCTTTAACTCAAGCAATGGGGAGATATACCCCAGGTCAGGCTAATTAAAGCCAGGGGAGTCTTTAATTGTGATGACAGAATCGGTTTCAGTTTCCTTTCTTTGGGTCCTCAGTCCAAGAAGGTCGTTAATATTTCAGCATTTGGGCAATGCAATCAATCACAAACATCAAGAGGTTCCTTATATGGGAAAAAGGGAAAAGAAGGGAAGAAATCCCACCAAACCCCTGCACTTTCAAGGTGCTTTACTCCCATGTGAAAAGCACAACGTAATGCTAGTGGTAGCGCTTGCCGGCTCAGCTTCAGTTCTCCTTGCTGACATAAAGAGATGGAGAGCAAGTCTTATTTTTAGTTTAGTAATAATGCTTAGCATCTCTCCATAACTTCCATGACCAATAGGTGGGCTTATTTTCTACTGCATTATTACTTCAAGCAAAATACTGGCAATATGGAGCACTGCCTGGCTGTGTTTTCTAAACTGCTTTCAGGCAAGGAGAGGTGTGTTTCTACAAGTGCGGCTGAAAGGTATACATTTGTACCTGCAAGTAAATATCAGCAACCTATCTGAGAAGAAAAATGCACATCCACAGCTACTGATGCAGAAGCAATTGGTTTTCCAGCAGGTTCCTGTATTTAATCTAAATTCTGCACCAGCTATATTAAACGTAACAAAGAAATGCAACCCAGAAATTATGCCTGGAGCCAAGTCCATTAAAGGTACTTTGGAATAACTAGAGACCAAACACCTTAAAAGCACCAGAAGCTATTGATACTTAAGAGGGGGGCTGTGAATAATCTCAACCGCTGCATTAGAGGGGCCAGAGAGGGAAAAAAAAAAATCAGCCAAATTACGCTTGGTTAATTCAGAGTAACAGATCTGCCCCCAAGTGAATTGGAGGCCTTGAATTAATTCTGTTATGACAAATCAAGATAAACGTTCCCCCTAAATTGCATGCGATTTAATTAATTTTTGAGATCCTTGGGTTTTTTTTTCTCCTAGCTAATAGTTCACATGCTCCTGTGCTGTCATTGTGCTTGAGTGGGCAGACTTCAAAGTGATATTAAATAACCAACTATTAGATTTACCTAGCACGTCCTATTGGAAAAGTGCCATTTAATTACCTAGCCTGTTCAATTAAAGGGACAGCATTCTCTGAATATAGCAGCTTGCTGTTGATTACCAGGGAAATGAACTCGCTGTCTGACGGCGCCTCCTTTGCCCAACGCTACTAAGGCCACCCCCTCCACAAACACACCCTCCGCCACCAACCACCACCGATCCCCTCGCCCCGGCCCCCACCTCTTGCGGCCGCGCAGACTGCGGCTGCGGGCGCCACGTGAACCACCCGGGAAAGAGCGAGCGAGGAAAGAAAGCGCGACTAGCTGGCTTGCCCAGCTCCCGCCCTGCGCTCGCCCCCTCGCGGGCCCGAGGCCGCTGGCCAGCAGGGCGCCTCGACTGAAGCCGTGGGCCGAGCCGGCCCCCAGTCCTAGACCCGGTCCAGGCCAAGCGAGGAAAGGCTGGCCCAGGACCACCACCGGTGCCTCTGGCGCGTTTCCTAGCCCTCCCAGGACCTGGAGCCCCACCCGTCATCACTGAACTTCCTCCTCCTGCTGCACTTTCCGAGCCACTTTTTTGGGCCCGATGGGGGTGGAGGAAGAAGGGTCTGAAGCAAAAGAAACGGAGTTTCAGAAGCTACTTGGTGGCGCTCGGATTCAGCTGAGGGGTTGGGAGCTGAGAAGGAAAGGAGCAGTTCCAAGGTTCGCCGACTTTTGTAAGGTTTGGGGGGAGACAGACGTTGGCCCCTTTAAGATCCACCTTCCCCCTCCTCTCCACCCCCACCCTTGCTTTTCCCTCCCTCTCTTAGAGGCCAATTTTGTTAATTAAATGTTTTGTTTGCGACGCAGCTCTCATTCATTGCGGACACGTCATTCGGAGCAGATCTAAGCCAGAGACCAGATCTCATTAGATAAAGCCCATCAGAACTAAGAAAATGGAGGAGCCACTAATTAAAGCTTTTAATTGTGCGGATTCGCTGCAGCAAGGCAGACGCTTTATCTCAAATCTTGGAGGGAGAGGAGGCAGAAACCCAGCTCTGCCCAATGGACACTAGGTCGCCCAGGGGAAAGGGGATAGGGGAAAAACAGTGCTCCCACTACCAACCACTCGCGCCCCCCCCCCCCCGCAACACACACACCTCTTCTAGTTCTACCGCAGCATTTTAGCCTTATCTAGGTTGTTTTCAAAAAACCACAACCTCAAAGTCAGACAATTTAAAAAGCCCTTAATATAAATCACTGTGGTCCCGGCCAGGCCGTACTAAAGCCAAAGGGTCCCCTTCACCTGGCTGCCAGATAGTTGATTACTCAGCTCCTCAGTGTGGCCCTGACGCACACTAGACGCACACTAGAAAGCTCTTCCAACAAGTGTCCTGTGGGCAGATTGGGGAGGAGTATATGAGAGGAGAAGAGGTGCAGACCTCCCCATCTTCCTACCCTTTTGGCATCTTGATGGACAGAGGAAACACTGAAGACTTCAGATTCCTTAAATGGGGATGGGGGAGGACTGGTGGGGGCAGGTGTCAGCTGCTGATGAGCCCTGAGCAGAGCTTGAGGCCATGAAGTTTGGTATTGAGTTAGAACTCATCCCCCTCTGGGCAGATCTAAGGTTCACAAGATAGCCGGCTAGTTCAAGAGCAAGCCTGGCTCCAATTTTCAAATTCAGAGGAAAAAGAAAGGAAGGAGAATAAGGACCCAATTAATTAAGGTTCAACCTGTACATCCATCCTCCACTGCTCCATTAAGCCACGAGAAAACACCAAATGGGCATTTATATTTGGCCTCAAGTAAAGAAAAGGAATGGAGAGTCCCAGGAACCCACTTGCCTAAACTTGTCCTGAGGGAATGCAAGTGGACCCATCTTCTTTTTAATTAGCAGTAATCAGAAGCGAAGGTTTTTTTGAAGGCACTTGGAGAAGAGATGAATCTGTACCCTCCACCACCATGTCTGAACAGCACTGTCAGTTTTTCCACTTCAAACCACCCTCTTTTCTTGCCCCGGTTCCCTATTTCATTACAACACTGTCAAAGCTCATGGCACTGCTTGTAAGGAGGACCAGAAAGTATTACACTCAAGCTCCCGCTGATTTTTCAAACATTTACTCGTAAAAGAACACTTAGTGAAATTAATGCCCTCTCCCTTCCTATATTTCTTTTACTTGGCTGATTGAGGATGCCAGGAGAGTGGCCGTAGGTTGCTTTCCTGGAATAACCAAATGTCATTTTACTCCATTTTATACTAATGACATCACTGGAGTGAACATACATATACTCAGCTCTGAAGAGCAGTGGGATCTTTCGCAGGTTTAGACACAGAGTGAGGGAATCACAATGTACCTAAATGTTGAGCAAAATATCTCATCCACAGACTGATTCACTGCCACTGAAAAATGAACAAAATGTTCTTCTAATCACTGTAAAGAAAATGGTTTAAGAGTAAAAATTTAAATAAAATGCAATTCTTTTTAAAAGTGAGCGCTTCTGTTTGGAGCACCTCTCTAGTATCAACGGTGTGTGTGGTGGTGTTTTTTTTTTTTTTTTTTTAATTACTGGATGTTGAAACAGAACACCTCCTAGAAGCATTCATGTGCATCAGTCTATCAAACCATTTACTCAAATTAAATGTGTAATCCTTCAAATGCCTCCTTTCAAATTAATGAGTTTAAGTAGCTTGAGTTCACCTGAAAAGATCCTATAGGCACCTGACCTCCTGAATTCTTTCCATTAATTGCACTGAAACTTGTTGGAAAAGACTGCTTACACCAGCGTATGAATGTTCCTATACATTGCTTTAAAAACGCAAGATTAGTATATTCTATAGCCTCTTTTCCTAAACCTCTTTTGGGAACCAAGGGTAATGATACAAACGACAACAATAAACCCAAAATCTGAACATTCCTCAACAGAAAAAATGGCAGATTCTACATCACAAACCATTCGCTAACACTGCGCAGCACAAACCTCCAAGTAACAGCATATGTAAAGAAACATTATCATCTTTGGAGATTTTTTTTTTGTTATTGATGTTGTTTCTCTGTAAGAATTACAAATCTTTAAAACTGATGGGCAATCAGTATTTCTCACAAGGAGACAGGACACAAAAAGAATGAGTCAGTTTTACACTCCATAAAAAGTTTAAAGGTGTTCATGTAAATATCATAATTAGCCATCACAAGAGCAAATCATTCCTAATAACTCCTTTAAGCCAATCTTTTGTCTCTGAGTTTCAACGTTGGTCCCTACCTTGTTCTAAGAAAAAAGCTTTGTAACTCTCACTGAAATGTTATTTTTAGCAGAGGGTCCAGTTGGGACTGACCAATGACAATTTTGGTCCCCAGAGTGCCCAACCTTTACACACCTAGTGGCCCCAGTCCTACCAAATGGGCAGTTGTTTTTACTTAGTAAGGCATTTGCCATTAGTCATTAAAAAATAGAAATTTAACACATGCTTCGTGAACCCCTTAAATTCAGCCAACCAGAAGGTTTGAGATGAAGACAATGTACTATCATAGGAGCCCTGCTCCTTCCCTTAAAACCCTTGGCAACCTTTGGTCTTGCCTTGCTCTGCTTGCCCATCTTGGGAAGGACAGCCAAGTCTTACCTAATGTAGTCATTTCTGCAAAGGATCATGCCGCTCTTGGTGTAACAGGACGTGCCGATGTCGCCCAGCTGCGCCTGGCAGCAAGAGCACTTGAGGCACCGGCTATGCCAGTAGCTGTCCATGGCATAGAGCAGAAAGCGATCCGCAATCTTGCCCCCGCAGCCTGCGCACCGCTTCCAGGAGAGGGAGCCGGCCGTCACCGGGGGCGGCTGAGAGCTGCTGCCCGGATTCACCATGGTCTGCAGAGGGCGGGAAGGGGAGAGGGAGAGAAAGACAAAACATGGGCGATGCAAAAGTTAGTAAGCCCAGCGTGAACTAGCGAACTATTTCTCCCCTAGACCCTCTGGAAGGAAGCAGCAGGGCAAGGGCGGGAAGGAGGATGAGGGGGAGAGGGAAGGAGGGAGGCTCGCCGGCAGCAGCCGCCTGTTTACTTTTCTCAAGCTTTGTTCTGGGGCCACGAGCTCCTCTCAACTTTCCAGCGCTCACTGCTGCTGACAATTTCAGCTTGGGTACTGTCAAAACTCTGAGAGCGAGGCTCGGCAGCGCGCTCCACCCCTCACGGCACCTCCTCCTGGCCCCCGCCTCCGCCCACCACCCCCGCCTCCAGCAAATGAGGGTCAAACCCACCCACCGCCGCGCCTGGCCCGGCCCCTCCCCAGCCCAGGCCGAGCCCCGAGGGTGAGCCGAGGGGGAGTGGGGAGGCGGCCCTTGCCGGAGCCACGTTCCCTCCCGAGCTTTTGCCCTGGGAAGTGCAGCTGCAGTTCACAAGTTGGAAATACTTCGGTTTTCTGAAAAGGAAGGAGGGAAGAACCGGCAGAGGGGAGACTGCATGGTGGTGGGAGGGGAGGTGCGGGAACCAGAGGCGGGGCGGGGGGGGGGGGGGGGGGGGGGGGGGGGGGGGGGGGGGGGGGGGGGGGGGGGGGGGGGGGGGGGGCGTGCAGTGGGTAAAGTTGCGAAACTGGTTTTTCGTATTTTAAACAGCACCTTTCACATGCCATTGTGGTGACCGCCATCTCCCATTATTGTTCCAAATCTCATTTCATTTTGAAGATCAATGAGTGTTTTCTCTGGGTTTTCAGGACACAGGCAAGAATAATAGATCATTGAACTTTAGGATGCCTGTTAACTTCCTATATAAACACTCTCCACTTTGGTCTCACTAATCTGCCCTTGATCAGCAATTTAAATGCTAAAGCTTTGTTCCTCCAAGGGGGGGGGGGCAGTTTACAGATATGTGAAAAGCCACTATGAAAGGATGCACAATTCGAGCCAATCCTGCTGTCACCAAAACTGCTTTTAAAAATTCCCCACTCCTTCTAATGAATGTCATAAGAGAAGCAACTGGGGTATAATATAGGAATCAATTTATAAAGCTTAGCCTAAACCGATTAATTTGTTGCCTCCAATGCGGAGTCCAATAAAGTCCTAGTGTTCCTCCAGTCACTTATTCTATAAAAAGATCAAGTTATTTACTGCCAATTAAGCAGCCTGTTTTGTCTTTGTCCTCTGTAAGCCGAGAGTGTGGGCTCCCCCCAAGGCTCCCAGCTATCTGCTCAAGACATTCAGCTGATACCTCAGAAGGGAGAGGGCGAACTTTGCCTGTCCCCGGCCCAACTTCACTACTGGGGGAAAAAAAAAAACGAAGGGAAGGGAACGAAACAAGGACTCGGGCTCCTTAAATAGGCCGATTTTAAACACATTTCCTCCGAAAGAGTCCCGGAACGTGTGTCCAGAGACCGCACAATAAACCAGAATAAGAACTGCACCAATTAAGCTGTAACAAAACCCTGAGACTTTGGAAACAAGACCACTCTAAAACCCATTAGCATTGCATTTACCCGAATGCATCATACCTTTATGTAAATTGATTTATCTGATGCATTTACTCGAGGAATTGCTTTTTGTTACAATTTCAGCCCTAACCCAAATGAATCTGCATTTCCTGCCCTAGGTCTTTAAACTGTTTCCCCCAACGTTTTAATCGCTCCGAATTCCTTTTTAAAAGGGAAGAGGGAGGGAGGAGATTCCAAGCTCTTCCCCGCCCCCATCTTTGGTGAGAGGTAAATATATATGTATATTTTTTTGAAAAGGAAACATTACACTGAGAAAAGCATCCAGTAACCCCATTAGCTAAAGCTCTTAAGGACAAGCAATACCTTAATGCTGATTAAATCTAAAAGAGATGAATCAAGAGGACTGACCAGAAACTGACTCCCCTGATAACTAAGGACGGGCCCTCATCAAGTTTCATTTAGAGTTGGAAAAAAAAAAAAAAAAAAAGAAAGCTTTTAAGTTAAATAGGCTTATACTCTAGTAATTACATAGCCAAGCAATTTAGGTCCTGGGATAGTCAGTGAAATAGAAAGCAGAACTGGCAGCTAGAGGCAAAATCTGCCCCCCTTTAACAACGTCTCTGGTGTTTTTTAATGGAGACCAAGGGAGGGACAAACGTAGTGCTGGCAATTTGTAGTACAAAAATGGATGCTTAATTCATGTCTTGATTTTAATTAGGTGATTCACCGGATTTCTCCTGGATTGGAACAAAAGACTTACAAACCAAGAGGAATTTTTTTTTTAAAGACCCAGCAATACCTAGTCCTCCCCACTTAGATCCTCTCTGCCACTGTTTCAAAAATAGTGTTTACTAGAAGCCGGGGGGGGGGGGGATCTTGACTATTTCCCTCGCACTACTTCTCATACTTACACCCTCCTTTCAGCACCCGCTGCCTTTCCCTTAGGAACTGAAAATCTCCCCACCCCCTCCAAGGTCTTCACCCGCCCGGTCTCCGAGAACCCTTTTGTAAGCAGGAACCGCTACAAAGCTGGCGGCCCGGGGCTGCCCTCCGTGCTAGCTCGCAGGCCGGCCTCGGTTAGTTTCAGACTCGCGCATTATCCAAGCCAACGCATTGTTTACTTGCAATTTGGGACGGTCAAGGGAAGGAAGCCGGAGAAAACAGCCCCGGCCCCCATCGGTCCTCTCCTCCCCTGCTACCCTCACCCCCACCTCGCCCGCAGTTCCCCAGCGGTCCCCTTACCTGCTTTTCCCCTATATTGCAATATTGCGAGAGGCGGCGGCGGCGAAATGCGAGCGAAGCCGCTCGGCTTCCAAGGAAGGGGCGCCTTGGCTGGCGGGAGGGGGAGTTCTCGCAGAAGCAGGAAAGGGGAGGAGGGGGCTACGGACTGGGGGTTTTTTTTTGTTTTTTTTTTTTTTTTAATGCGTTGCTCTGATGCTGGGTTGGGGGGCTCCGCGTAAGTGGCAGGCGGCCGAGAGCAGAAGTGTCAGTCTCAGTCCGCGTCTTCTGCCTCCAGCTCCGCGCGAGCAGCGGCAGGAGCCCTCGGCCCGCGCGGCGCTGCTTCAGGCGCGGCGCAGCGGCAGCAACTGCTGCAATCGCTGCTGCAAGTTTGGCAATGTGGCTTCACTTTGTAGATTTCCCCCGCCCGGCGGCCCCGGCCCCCGCCCCCGCCCGCGCTCCTCCCGCTCCTCCTCCTCCACCGCCTTCCTCCCTCCCGCGCGCTCGCTCGCTCGCTCGTTCGCTCCGGGAAGGCGGCGGCGGCCGCACGGCAGAGCTTCCTGCACCTCCGACCGCGGAGCAGCCGCAGAAACAACAGCCCCAAGAGCGGCGGTGGCGGCGGGCGGGCGCGCCGGAGAGACGGACAGCTGCGACCGGCTGGGGCCGGCGCGCGGGACCCTGCGCCGCTGCCGGGGCTGTCGCTGGAGCGGCTCCTGCCCGGCTTGTAGGCGGCGGCAGCGGCGCTGGCCTCCAGCCGGCTCACTCGCTCCCTCCGCGGCTCTTACACATGTGTTACTGACAGAGCAAAATCCCAACTACTCCCCGGCTCTGCCGCCGACGTCAGCGACCCTCAGCCACTGGGCGGCCGGATTGTTCAGGCGGAATAATAAAACCTGCCAATCCGGGGAAGGACAAAGGGATGCCTGAAACGAGACTCTGGGGGCGGGGGGAGAGAGCGAGGCGGCCGAGTGGGCCGAGGATGGCGAAAGGGAGGGCCGGAATCGAGTGGGCACCAGTGACCGGGCCCGGGGACCCAGCCGGAGCCGCTCCGCCGCCCGGGATAGAAAGCAGAGGCGTGGGGTGCGGCACCTGCCTTCTAAGCGCGCGGGAGACCTTCTGAGCCCGCACCCGTGCGCCCCTTGGGAATTGACCTCCTCTTAAGCGTAGGTGAGACCCATAGGAAACTTATTTCACATCGTTCTCAGAAATGGGTCTTTCCTTTTTGGGAAAAGAAATCTTCCCCAAAATCTTGGGGCGGTGGAGTTCACACACACACACACACACACACACGAGGTGGTTTAAAAAAAAAATCACGCTGATGGACATTTATGAACCTTAGTGGAAGTTAACAAGGGAAACCCAGTAAGGGTACCAGTAGATCCTAAAAACTCCTTGCTTACCCTCCTCTCCCCATTAACCCGAGCATAAACCAAATGCCTAGTAGGCACTTCATAGATATTTGTCAGTTGTTGGTGATAAGATCACAATTCTTATTTTCGAAGTTGAGGAAAACTTAGGCGAGAAAGTGTTCTTCCTCTATCCACCCCGCTGTGGCGGATGTTCCTCCGAATTCCTCATAGACCTCAAAAGCAATGGAAGTAATAGCACAATTCGCAATCTCACAGCCGCTGAGGAGTAAGAAAGGTCACTTCCAGTATAAATCAAGTTTTGAGGAATGCTTTTAGGGTACTAGCCTCAGAGTCTCTTTCCAGGGCCAAAGCTCAGCCTAGATGCTTGAATACCTAGTCATTCAACTTTATCTCCTCTGCCAAATAATAGGTTTAATAAATCTCTGATCTGAGGCTAATATTAGGTCTGATTATTATTATTAAGTTCCAGAGAGATTTTTCTGGTGGAAATTATGAAAGTGCAAAGCCCTTCTGCTAAGTATCATTAAGTAAAACCAGCCTTGTGGGACAAGTTTTCATATTGTATTACACTCAGCACAGCTAGATGAAGGAAAGGAACCTGCAGGAGAATTTGGCTAGACAATGCAGATGTTAAACGTCTATGTTTTTTGTGTCTGTGTGGGGATTTCTGTCTTTCAAGCCATCAACTAAAGCTGCAAAAGAAACAATAATCATTGCCTCAAACGTTGAGGAGAGGGTATTTTAAATGCCAAGGTGAATACTCACTTTTTTATTCTCTACTACTAACACCTCAAAATTAAATGACTCAATTTTATTGATTGGTATTTAAACTTACATTTTTATGATCAAGTGCATGTATGAAAAATATTTTTTAAAAAGTCATTAAAACTGCAATAGTAATTAAAATGTCCTTTACAGAAAACAGCTGCAGATGGGTGTGATTAAAGAAGGCCAACTTAAAAAGACATACTCCTTGAAGGTTAGTAAAGAAAACTAAGTTAAACTAAATTAGGAAAGGACCCCCATAAATAAATAATGCACATATTTTGATTCCCTGGTTGAGTTTCAATTTGTTAGTATTTTGTAATAATCAAAAGGAGATGGCACAAGATCTTAGTGGGCTACTATGAAGTTATGATTTGTCATGTACAAATACATTTCCTTCTCTGGGCATTAATTTTATCATCTACAAGTGAGGGAATTAGTTAAATTGATCTTACTTTTTTCCCCCAAAAATGATTTTCCTAAATAGAACACATAGTATATTGTTCTGTAATGAAGTGTGGTACTTTAGGTATTTCCTGAAGTATGTATGCTAAAATAAAGATTTTATTTTAAAAGGAAATGTTGGAAATTTAACCAGGCACATGTTCAGATATCATGCAGTGATTCCCCAAAGGATCCACGTAGTTTCTATGAAAGGAGAGGAGAGAACTATGGATAAAACTTTGAATATAGGACTCTAGGCTAGGAAGGGCCTAGAGGTGATTTTAGTGTTAGTGTTATTCTGTGTGTAGTGAGGTCTTTACATATGTCCCAGTGGGTTAGAGTGGATGGGAGTATATTACCAGAGATCTTTATTTGCTGATGTTGTGGTTATAGAAATACAAAAGTGATAATGGTTCACTGTCTCTCTTCAGAGAGGTACAGAGTAAATACATTCGCTGTAATCAAGTCAGGTGTACTTTAACCACAGCGCCACCACTGGGTAACTTTTATTTCTGCATTCTTTGCATTTTGCAGTCCATCCTCTTCTGAATAGCAAGAGTTGTGGTCTGAAAGTCAGTGCCTACTTGAATGAAAAGCAACGTCAATCTTTTATTCCCACGAATGCTAAACTCACAAAAACTGTGTAAACACAAACAAGTTACTATGGGTAAGGGATTTCTCTGTTCAGATATTCTTCAAACGAATATAAAACTGTTCAAAGGAATAATCCTGGAATATAGTAAAATAAACTGAATTCAAATAATATTTTACCCAGTAGTTATACTTCACCCAGTAGTTCAAGAAAACTGACCTCATACATTCATCATTCATCCTACTTACCTACAATAAGAGATAAGAGTACGGTGCTTTGGAAAATAAAGAGAAATTCAAATTGTTTCTTTCTTGAATCTTAAAGGTAGAAACCATGTTGATCCTAGATCAAGCCATCATTTCCCCTAATTGCCCCCAAATTATATGTCCACACCTTCCCTTCTCATTTAAGTCCTTTAATCGTAATCATGCTTCCATTCTGCAGGTGGCAGTTGCCTAATGTCTCCCATCCACTTTCAGAGGTTCCACAGACTCACGTTGCCTTCCAAACTTGAGAACAGCCACACTGTTTGATGCTGATATGGCAACTTCTAAGACAAAGTGCCCCAGCTCTTTCTCAGGAAAAAATATTTTATCTTTTTAAAGTCAATGCAAAACTGGTTATCAAGGCAGTCTTTTTTAGGAAGGAAAATTTAAAAAAAAGAAAGAAAAGAAAAACCACCTACCTTTATTGCTGCTATCACAAAGATCCTATGAAATCTAAAGATTCAGCTAGGGTGAATCCAGAAAGCTTGAGTCTAGGACAGCAATTCCAAAATGTTAAAGAGTGGAGAGAAGAAAAAGGAAAGGTGTGATGAGAAAACCCAAAGAGGAGGAACGGCAGCTAGGTCCCCGCCAGTTTTGTGTGATGTTTTTCTTGGCATGCAGTGTCGTACAGCACAATGAGTAGAGCCAGGGAGACTGTGGCAGCATTTAAGGATAGGGGTCTAGAGCAAATTCAGCATATCTAAAAAACTGCCTTTCCAAGAACCATATCCTGGTTTTAAATATTGATAATATTACTTTAAATTTACTGACTGCCTTTTGTTAGTATTTCTTCAAATTGCTTGCATATATCTTACTAAATCTATCATGTGACAAACGGTTAGGTAGTTGCCATATTAGAACATTCTTGTTTTCTTTTTTTTTTAAGCAATTCACATGTTTACATTTGGTAAATGTCCCACCAAATTATATTAATCAGTATTTAAGGAGTTCTATCCTAACCTCTCTTTTACGGGGTAATATAAAAGCATAGTGAGGTTCATTTTACTGCAGTAAAATAATTAGAAGAGCACTGAGGAAAAAAAGTATTGATATTGTTGTGGTAAGAAATATAATTTAAAGAGGTAGATATTTCTTTTCATTATTCTATTTGATTAGAATATTTGAAACTCTTGGAGATGATGGGAGAGTTGAAAAAGATGATGGCAAAGAAGGAAACATCTGTACATCTGTGACAATTATTTTGCCTGATGTAGCAAGACCACATGTTACAGTGGCAAGAAATGACTCGCTTTCTTTATGTATGTTTTTTCGGGTAGGATCAGGACTTTAAAAATCCCCCTGATCGGCCTCAGAGCTATCAATAAATCTTGGTATATGAATATGGTTCATACTGATGATGATATCATACAAAAAATTATTTGGCTTATTGATACTCCTAGGACTGAATTTTGTCAACAATATTCAAGCACAAGTGCTATTCTACATACATTATTGCAAATATATCAGGCTACATACATGACTATATATGCATTCATTAGGGTCTTCTGAATAATCTAGTGGGTTGACAGCAATGCCTATTAAAGTTGAATTACATTTTATTACAGATAAATTTAATTTTGTAATAGTTACAAAGGAGGGTATGCGGATGACTGGGCCATTTGTATATATATGAGGTGGTTATTACTAAAAATATGTATTAAAATTATAAATCCAGTAGAAAATAGCAATTCCATTTAACATTAATTACAGTTCCCATCCAAGATGATGGAAATGAGTGTTTATTGATGGAGAAACTAAAGCATTAAAGCATAATTCATCCCTTATGTTCCCACTAATTGTTCCTAGTAAAAAAAGGCTAATAATTCAGAAATTTTAAGTGCCCAAAACCACAGCTTCTTTAGTTGATGTCACTTTTAACTATAGTATTCATATAACTGAGCATATTCTCTATGTAGCTTTGCAGTAAAATAATATTTTTAAAGTAGAATACTGGTCTCTATTTGCTCAGAAAAAAAGTTGCTGAAACTATGGTAATATTTATTCCATCTAATTGTAATGAATGACCCTGGCAGAATTAGGGGAGTTCAATCCATAGCTGTCCATAGACATGAAAAACACGCATTTCTCCTCTATACAGTGCCATAAATTTTTTAGAATAAAAAGAACAACCAGATATGGATTTTTTTAAATAATAAAATTGGATAACTCAATTGACTAAAATGTGTTCCCTCCACACAGAGGTACACATTATAACGTCATCATTTATATTTCTCAACATAAATCAAATTTCATAACAAAATTGTTTTTGATGAATCACCACTTCTTTTTCGAGCTTCAAAACATTCTGACAGAGAAAGCCAATTTGTTGATTTCTCTGTATGATAAGAAATCACTGGAAATATATTTAAGACTTTTAGTTTAAGATGATAATTTGGGGGGCTGTTCCTTGAAAATATATATATATTTTTTTCAAATGAAGCTGTGTTAAACTTAGGGAAACCACCTCAAGAATAAAATGGACTTCCTTTTCAGTGTTTTCTCAGAGCCATCTGTGGTGCTCTCTGACAATGAATCAGGGGCCAGGAGAAGTCATCGCAGAATGACACTCTGGAAACAATTTGCTTCAAAGAAACAATGAAAGCTTAAACAACACTACCTTTGTACATGTTTGTTCTAATTAGAGGGTTAAAACACCCAAGTATTGTACCCAGATGCCTCTCTCTGTCCTGTTTTTATTGGTTTTCTCCAGTGAGATAACATTTAGCACTGCACCGAAATTCCTACTTGCTGCTTGTGTCCAGTAGTAAATCCTGGCACATTATTAGAATATCTGCCTGTTATCAGCCCAGTCAGGGAATGAATTATTGACTATAACTCATTGCTGGGAAGACTACGTATGACACCCCAGTGAAGTTTTGATAATTTCTAGAAGTCACGGTAATTTATGAAAAGGGGTTTTGATTGATCTCCCACCACCTGTTTTGCACCTATCACTAAATAGGACACATATTGATGGCCTGCTTGAACTACATTAACAATATGGGGAATTCACAGCTTATGTATTTTTTCCAGTACAATTTCTATTAAAACAGTAACTCAGTTTCTATTAATTTTCTTCTGGGTGGTTTACCCATGGGTGTGGAGAATCACAGCCCTAGACTATTGAATGCATAGTTTCACTATTCTAATAATTATTTAAATATATTCCTCATTTGCAGTTGTACCAGCCTTTTGGAAAGAAAGCCCTCAGACATTTGGAACAAATG
>PVKU01007714.1:0-83387 GCA_004027475.1 Anoura caudifer | reverse complement strand
CCACCCTGGTCTGAGCCCGCCTGCTTCTCCCCAGACGACCGCTGTGACCCCCTCACCGCCGGGCTGCACCGCTGTCACCCCCGCAGGCTCCTCTCATTCCGGGGTCCTCCCTGTTCCCTGCACGTTAGACCACGCTGTTCCTCGGCTCCCCGTTCCGTGTGGCTGCCGCCTTTCCCGAGTAGGAGCCACACTTCCAGAGCCGCGCCCCCTGTTTGCTCCCACCCCGCGTGCCCCCGCCTTTGGCCGCCCGTCCCTCGCCTCCTTGCTCACGCCAGCCCCGGGCTCTTCCTCCTCGACTCCGCCAAGAAGCACTTTCCCACCCCAGGATCTTTGCACAGGCGCTCGCTCACCCCACCCCCAGGCTTTGCACTGCAGGAGTCAGGGTCCCATCCCCGAGCAGCTGGCGCTCGGAGTCCAGAACTCCAGGGGGGTTACGTGTGAGGTGTGGAGCGGGAACCACGTGGGTCGTGCAGTCAGTCGCGTGGGGCTTACAAGCAGCCGGGCTCTGTGCTTCTCCCCCACGACGAGAACCTCTGTGCTGTCGGGGAACCTGCTCCTGTGGCGTTTCCCGGAGGGGCTTCCTGGGGTGTTCCAGCTGCTGAGGCTCACTCTGCAAGTTTTGGGTGAACTTTGTCGATTTCACCAGACGGTTTCCAGACAACAGCTGGACTTGGAGGTCTTTCTGCGAGGCACGCCGTGGGAAAGAACACCCACTTTGCTGGGGTGCAGGCAGGGACCATGGTGTCCAGGTTGCCACCTGCCCGGCGAGTGTGAAACAGGGCGCGTCAGAACCCACGGAAATACAAACAGTCCCTCGGGCTCCCAGCCAAGGTGTGAGAGGGGGCGGGGAAGGGCAGGACCCCGGAAAGACTGCGACAGGCAAACCAGGGAAGCGCGACCTTTGTCATACTTAGTGCGCCGCAGACCTGCTGCGTGACAACTTTCTTCAATTTCTGGTTACCCTGAACGGGGAGGTGGCTCCTGACGCTCGGGGTTATGTTTCTCTACGCCTGCGACTTAATTTATGCACCATGTAAAACATTTGATTTGCTACAAGTCCAAATTTTTAGGAACAGTTTAAATGGGTGGGTTTTTTTTTTTTGTTGTTTTGTTTTTATAAAGAGCGCATAAGGCTGCGCCACGTGCCTGCATCACCTCCTTAAGGACCCGCTTTTAAATTGGCGGGATGAGAGTCCGTCACCGTGGTGACACCCTGCCTCCCTCAGGTGACGAAGTTAACTCAGACCAGGACTGCACCATGAGCGCCAGACACCTCCCTTTGGCAGTTTTCCTTTGCCTTCCCTTTGGTTCCCAGCAGAAACTAGTTTTTTTTTTTTTTTTTTTAAATTAATGCCTCTCCATCCCCCTCTGCCAGTTGTCGTAGGAACCAGTGTGAAGTTGTAAGTAAAGGTTTTAGAGAGGTGTGAATGGCCTGTTGGCCAAATACAAGTGGCAGAAAGCAGAGCTTAAAGAATGTGAACAGAAGTTGTCATTCGTAGACTTCTGCATCCGTTGCAATTGGGCTCAACTCGCGTGCGGGCCCGCAGGACCAGGGCAGAGCGAGTGATGGTTTGGCTTGCCCTCTTCCTGTCTCCTCGGTTGTTCCCATTGACCTACACCGACCATTAAACAGCAGAGAGGGTGGGAGGTGTGAAGTGATGGTCTGGCTCACTGACTCCCTAGAGACTGAGGCCAGCCAGGTGGCCAGAGAGAGGCCGATTTTGACCTGGGGTTGTTTGTTTCTCTCCCTGATGAGCCGGAGTTTGAAGTAAAGCAGTGGAAGGCAGCGCGTCCCCTGACTAACACATTGGTTGTTGAATTAGAAACTCATCGACCTTCTGGAGGTCATCGGGCTCATTCTGCTGCCCTCAGACTGTCCCCTGGTCAAAGGACTTGTCAAATCAGGGGATCCTCTTGGGCTTGCAGTCTAAAACCCTCTCCGAAGGCAAGGAGAACCAGAAATTACTTCAAACACTGAAGCACCGTCTTTGTAGGTAGAATGTGCTCCCTCTTCCTGGCTGTGATTTCAATGAGGGAGACAGGGAAGAGGGAAGATGGGTCCCCCCACCCCCATAAGTCATTAATTCAGATTTAGCCCTTTGAGACTGGCCTCTGTTCTCTTGCTGATCAATCTATTTTTTGTATTTAAATTTGTCTCCATGCTTTCTCTTTCTTTACCCACCTTTGCCTGATTTGAAGAAAGTGGGAGATCAGGCATCTCTTGCCACACAGCTCGGGAGGCAGGAACTATCTGTGTTCTCCCCTGTGATCAGCTGGTCCTGGCTGGGGTGTGGTGGAGGCGGGGGGGGGGGGGGGGGGGGGGGGGGGGGGGGGGGGGGGGGGGGGGGGGGGGGGGGGGGGGGGTGCGGGGAGACCTCCCCGGCTGGGCTGGGTGACTCAGCTCCACCTTCCTCATGGCTCACTCTCCTCGGGGCTCCAGTGGCGTAGCCTAGAAATATTCTTTTCATGCCAAAGGTGGAAACACAAAAGAGCAAGCAAAAACACACAAGGTCTCCCTAGGCGTCGCCTCCAAGCCAGCACACCATCACTTCGGCCTCATGGTGGCCAAAGCAAGTCACGTGGAGTGGGGGACACATGCCGTTCTCATTGGGTTGGAACTCCAGAGTCACACGACAAGGGGTGAGGACACAGGGGAAGAGAGAACGGGCAGCTTTGATGCCATTATCTACCACAGGTGGCTCAGAGAAACCCTCTCCGATCTAAAATTCAACGAGGTTTCCCTTCTGAACGATCTACCTTTTTCAGGAAACGGAACCATGGTGCCTTTGGCAGCCCTTCAAGTGACGTTCCTCGTGGCGCTGCTGTCCTTGAGAACTTACCTCGGCAAAGGTAAGACATGGAAAGAGGAAACCAATGAGGTAACTGATGGCTTTGAAGAAAGGTTGCGCCATTCTTTTTTTCTCCTGAAATCACACGGAATTGGTGGTAGCAGCAGTTCCCTCAGCCTCGGCCTCCCGGAGCTGGACGGCTCAGCTGAGTAAGCTGCCCTTGGGCTCCAGCTTCCCGGGCACCGGGGTGTTTGCGAGTGGACCTAACCCTGTAGAGCCTCCAGGTGGATATGCTGAAAATGACCGTGACCCGGAGAGTCCCTTCTGCGTCTTGCTGGGGAGAGATGGGTGAAGCAGCCCAGGGCTGGCTGCTAAGTTAGAAAAGCGGTGACGTCCTTCAGCTAAGTTTGTAGAAAGGCTATTAGCTACCGGGCAGTACTGCTAAGGGCTGAGGTGCCCTTTATGGATTTTTTAAAAAGTACTTGTGGCTTAGCCACTCCCCCAGGGAGGGTGTTTTGAAATAAATTAACTATATAAACAAAGTCAGTAAGAATTCAATTCTTCTAAAATGTTTACGGACACTTTATTCTTTGAACCAGAGTGTTTCTTCTGGTTTACAAAGTTTCTGTCGCTGTGTCCTGTACGTTACAAAGCTTTCCGTTTCCCTGGTCTTGCGTTTGCTTTTCTCCGCACTCCCGCGGTGAGCTGGAGAGAGCGCGGGCGTGTGCTCTCTGTAGTTACCATGCGGCCCTGGCTGTGCGGTCCGGAAATGACATTCGCGAGAAACATCCACAGCATTTTCCAGTGCTGCCTGACAACTCTGTGAAAAGGTATTTGGACATGAAAAAGGAGGTTTCGTTCTGATAATAGCTAAATTTCCTGTCTGATATCCTTTAGGTCTGGGTTGAGTTCTTTCAGCTTCAGAGTATGTGGGAAAATGCTACTTTAATGGCTTCTTAAAAATGATAGCTTGATTGTTGGTGTCTCCCCTCATCGTGAGTTGAGCGGTGGGAATCGGGATTTCTCACCAGGAGCACATGTACCCTCCCTCCATCTACCGTACGGATGTCCAAGCCTGACCCTACCTACTGGGCCCGTGGTCCCAGCTCCCGGCCCCCCAGACAATCCCAGGCGCTCAGCCAGGCTTTGGGCAGCTCCCTTCCCCAGTGCAGTCTCACCTCCTGGCCCAACGACGACGGTTTACTGTGTGCCTTCCCCTTGCCCAGGCTCTGCGCTCAGAGTGACCGCTGCTCCCCTCAGCCCCTGGTGTTCAGATCTGACACGCACTTCCCCGTCTTTCTCCCACGGGTCTGTTTCTCCTTCCAGCTTTGTCAGCCCAGCGTGCCTGCTTTGCTCAGTCATCCTGTGCTGGGCCTCACCTGCTCTGCTTGGATTTCTTGTCTCGGTTTTCGCTGCATCTGACAGGTGCCTACCAAACCTCCCCAGGCAAACTGGTAGTCCTCCCACGGGATCGCCCGGCCAGGCTCCGGTGGGAGACTCCATTCCCGGTACCGAGCTCCTCCCGGCCGCTTCGGCGAGCCCTGGGCTGGCGTCTCCCTCAGCCGGAGGTCACAACACCTGCATCCAGGTGTGTTTCCCTCCGGTCTCTTGTGTGTAGGTGCACACGGAGGTAAAGATGTGAGTGTGTACACTTTTATAGAAGTGAAGTTATACCATATCTACTGGGAGTATTTATACCCAAGTGTGTGTGTGTGTGTGTGTATACTTGTTAAAGTATATACACTTCTGATAACTATATAGACAGACTTATTAAAGCACATATAATATAAAGTATATTTATTATCTATAGCATAAGTATATATACTGGCAAAGTATACTATATACACTTAATAAAGTGTACACATTTTAATATATACATGTTTATATACTTTAATACAAAAAAGATTAATACAACATACAGTAAGAGTTTTTGCCTTGGATGTGAAATGTTCTTCTAGAAATAACATTACATTTAATGGCTGCACAGTGTCCCATCTTATGAATGGGCCATGGTTTACTTCCTCAAGTGGTGTTGGGACCACGCAGAGAGACTGGGCTGGGAAGGCGGGAACGGGGGCCGCAATGGAACCCCGGCCAGCCTGTTCCCAGGCCTGACTCCCGTCTGGCGGTGCTCCAGCTCAGCGTCATGCAAAGAGCGCTGGGCCAACAGCCAAGAACCTTGGGCTCTGGTCTAGTTGTGTGGTTTTGGGAAAGACACTTCCTTTTTTCTAACCTCAATTTCCTCACTTGAAAAATAATGCAAATGGACTTGATAATCTCTAAGGTCCGTTTGCTCTCTGGCTTTACCTTGGCCTTCCCCACTGTTGCCCAAGGAAGCCCTAGGTTGCTTCTAACCAGATTATTCCAACCGACTGATGCCTCCCCAGTACCTGAGTCACTCGCAGTTGCTGGCACTGCATGTCAGTGTACCGAGTCCCCAGTTCATCGAACCCATCAGACCATAGCTCTCTAGGGTTTCCAGAAATAGGGTTGATACTGGTAGGTAACTCATTCATTCAGGGACCAGTCACCGGGTGTCTGAGCTGTGACAGGGGTGTGACTGGTCCTGGTTTCACTGAGCTGAGTGAGTCTTAGTCTCACCCTGGTTTACCTCGCAGTCTACGCGAGACAGACACTCAACGGAGGGCTGCAGCCCTCTGTGAGCAGTGCTTACACCAGGGCTTCGGAAAGCAGCCAGAGAGGGGAGAAGAGGGCGCCCGGAAGGACACATCAACGTGTCCGTGAGGAGTTGCTTGTCAGGCACTTAAGACCTCATGTGGATCCTGGATCTCTGTAATCTGAGATCAACCTGTGCCATGTCTGGGTAAGATGTTGTGCCAAGTGCTGGGGACAAGAGTCCATTCAAAGATGTATAAGCATCAACCTCTGTCCTTCTGGAGAACTGAACCAGAGGGGGACCAACAGCGGCAAACCACTGCACAGGCAAAGTGAAGGAGGGTTGGGAAGGATGGGGTGATGTTGCACGCACCCCACTCTCTCTGGGGCCACTGGCTCCACAGTGACTAAAAATATGCCCCGCTATACCACGGCCATCAGGCACCAGCTGACTTCAGTGGTCTTCATCTTAATCCTTTCAATACCTCGGCACCATTCCTAGTTTCTTCCGACCCCCTCAAACCAACGAATGAAACCAGTGAGTCAGCAACACACAGTTCCTTTCCACTTTGTGTGGCGTTTCTTCCACCTGAGTGGAAAGTGGTGATTCTGTCCTCTCGAGGGACTAGCAGGGACGTAATCACCCCATCAGGGCCCATCCACAATCTGGGCTGTTTCCCCAGTGCCCTGACCCCTGCGAGTCTGGTTCGTGTTTGAATCTCTCCTCTTTCTCAGGCTCCATCCCACCACGAAACACTCTAAACTTGCAGTCTCTGCTTGTTTCATGACTCAGCTGTGTCCATCCAACAGCTGTCTTTGGAGCCAGGGACCTGCCACGATTATTCGGCCTCACACTGAATGCCTAGCACGTTGCTGGTGCTGATCTCATCCACAGGGTTCAGTGAATTTTTGCCGAAGGTGTTTCAAGTCCTGTGCTCTACTGAAGTGGGAGAATACTCTACTATATAACTATATACTAAACAAAAAAATATTGACTTTCAAAAATAACTTTTAGTTTTCGACTTCCAGAAGTATGAAATTTATAGCAAAAGTTCCTGCTTCTTTCTCCAGCCTTGCTGTAAATTTCCAAACCAGTTGTATTGTCTAATAAAGTGTTCCTTGTTGTTTAGTTGTTAAATTAGTTTGTGTCGTTTGTTTAATTATTGTTTATTGTTTGTGTTGTTCGTTTAACTGTCGATGTCATTTCACTCATCTAGGCTTAATTTCTTCTTCTGCCAAATAAGTTCTAATTCCCTTCCAGCTTTTCAAGGTGTCTGACTCTAGGAAGCTCATGTGAGCAGTGTTTTTCAAAGCTAAACAATGATGATGTTGAACAGTAATGATCTGCAGCTATTCAATTGCACTCTGTTAAGTGTTATTTGCTATCTCATTTTGGTCTTGCAGTCCTGTCTGACCCTTCACCACTGACTCCCGAGTCACTGAAAGTTTCCATCAATTCTCCACAGCAGAGCTTGAATTTACAATGGAGTGTCCACAGCCTTCCATATCACCAGGAATTAAAAATGGTTTTTCAGATAGAGATCAGTAGAATGACAACATCCAATGTCATCTGGGTGGTAAGTGTTTTTTTTTTTTTTTTTTTTTTTGATGGATCTGTATTTTAAAAACCCCTTTCTGGTGCCACAGTTTGTCTTCTATAACACACAAACACATCCCGGCATAGAAACGTTTTAGCAACTCAAAAGTTTTCCTGAGCAATTGTGTTTCTGTGTTTTTGGTGAAAAGCATCTGCGACAAAGTCAGGTGGCGAGTTTGGTTTGGCAGGTTGCATTGGGGGTGTTAAGTACATGCATCATTTCTTCAGTTCTGCTTGGCCCCTCAGGAGGCTGTCGGGTCTGTCCTGGTGAGCGCCGACTCCCCAAATCCATGAAGGTCAACCGTCCTACTCCTCTTCCTTCTTCCTTCCCGGTCCACCGGACGTTTTCCTAATAGGATGTACTAGCTCGGCAACATTTTTCTTGGCAGCATGGCTTCCAGTCAGTGACTTGTTTACACTGCCGTGGAAAGGCCGGAAAAGTGAGTTCTGGCACTTTGTGTCCTGGCCGGCAAACAGCTTCTCCATGGAGCCTGCTGGAGAGTGACTTACGGTGTCCTTTGCTGTGTCACAGGTGGATTTCTCTATAATGAATTCAATGAAGAAAATCCTGATGTCACACTCTTTTGCCTCTGAGATATTTGATCGAGTTTTCCCTTGTCTCGGTTCCAGTCATGGTGTTTCCCTGGATGCTTCCTATCCAGCGCATGGGGACGCGTTGGTGGCTTCTTTCAATGATCATTTACGGTCTGGGGAACCCTAGGGATCCACACGTGCCTGCTGTTCGCTCACTGCCACGGGACGCTCACTGTTTTCTCACCGAAGGGGGACGGAGGAGTTGCCTGGAGAAAAGGCAAACACAGCCACGTGTCCTTGCTGGGGAACCTCTGTGTGCCCAGTGGGGGGCCACCCTTCTCTCAGGCGGTGGAAGCCGGGGTCCAGGGGTCCAGAGGATTAGCTCCTTGAGCTAACCATAGCGGCCACTAGTTTTAAAGCCTCCAGTCACTTGCCACTTTTCACCTTCGGGTGAGATCCAGTTTGGGGCTTGTTGATATCATAGAAAGGTCACCATTATTGATGTTGTTCATTTTCTTTTTTTGGATTGGCTCTTACCTTAAACAATATGTATGCAAAATTGTGCTTGAAATTGCTAGATTAAATAGTGACAGTGGAATGGATCAGGACCCCAAAACTTGTAGTTAACAAAATATGTTTTACACTCTAGAAATAAAGTAATGCAATGCACTGAAATGAAATAGAAATGGTCTAGAAACCGGAGTTCCATGTGGAGAACATGCAAGATTAGGCGCCGTCCGAGTGCCTGCGGTGTTCTCACTCCAGGGCTGCGTTTGAGGTCAGCACCCTGCGCAGGGGGAGGGGCGGCCTCCAAGCCTGCCACCCCCAGGTTTCGTGAGACACGCGCATTGCCTCATCCTCCTCATTGTAGGAGGTGCCATCGGTCCTTCAAGATGTGGATGCAGCCTTGGTTTTCCCTGGGGAGTGTGAGTTGTTAGCTGTCACCGTCTCCCAGCTGTGGGGCCAGAGAGCAGGCGTCCTGGTGGTCCCACTGGAGCACAAAGGTGCCTGGAGCTGTGGGGTTGGATGTGAAGAAGAGGGAAGCTCAGTCCCTGCTCTCTTGAGGCCATGCTTCAGTCAGGAACACACCCACTGATGACATGCCAGCAACCGCGCCCGGGACACGGGACGGCTCCAAGAGAGGTGGGGGTGGGAGGAGACCAGAGCAAAGAGCAAGAAAGGCATCGGGAAGGGGAAGCGGTGTGACCTGGGCTTGAAGGATGGGACTGATTCCCCATGCGGAGGAAGAGTGGGGGACACTGTGGGAGCAAACGCAGAGGTGGAAAAACACCAGTTATTCCAGAAGCATGGGGTGGAACGCTGTGTCCAGGAGAAGATTCCTGAAGGGAGAGTGGGCTGGAGTCAGACCGTGGGTGGCCCTGAACGACAGGGTGAGCTGCAGGGGAGCTACAGAAGCCCATTGAATCGCAGAACCGAAGTCCCAGTGTCTCGGAGGGAGACTAAGAGCTGTGCCAAAGGACCAAATCCATTCAGCCCTTGATCCTTGATTCTCTGGAATTTTCTCAGCAGGCCCTACGTGACCAGTGCTGTGAGCGCCTTGCATCTCTGCTCTCATCCCCCAAGACTTGAGTCGCTTCCATGTCCGTCACTTGCTCCACTGGAAGCCGCTGCAGTTGGAGGGCTAGAGCGGGTGGGAGTGCATTTTTGAGAAGTGTGAGGCTCTGGCTGGTTTCTTGCTGGGATGTCAGAGCGTGGGGAGCTGCCTGGGTAGCAGAGGCCAGTCTTGTGCATATTATGGAGTTGCAGTGGGTGTGTGCTTTAGGCAAGCCATTTTCCAGGACAGCATGGCTATGTTCTCAAGTTTTTCTCTTTATGTCTAGGGGAATTACAGCACCACTGTGGAGTGGAAGCAGGTGCTGCATTGGAGATGGGACTCCGAGCTCCCTTTGGAGTGTGCGGTGCACTTTGTAAGACTGAGGGGGATGGTGGAGGAAGCCGGGACCCCCAGGCCGAGGTCCTGGAGCAACTGGAGCTCGTGGGAGGAAGCAGATGGTAAGTAGTGAGGTGCTGAGAGGGTGACAGGGTTTAACAGGCAATACTACTTGGGGGTCAGCAGCCCAGTCATGGTGGCCCCTTTGGGGGACATGGGAGACACCAGCACTCATCCCCTTTGGCTCCCATTAAAACTAAAAAGCAGGGGAGTGAGACTTGGCACCCGGAGGTAGACTTCTGAGGTTTAGCCTCTGAATTTTTTAATTGAAATAATTATGCAAATCCAGATGATTTTTATCTGCTTTCCAAATGTGCACACATTTATTACAGAATGCTAAGTGAACCAAGCAGAACACAAATTCAACATATGTTTTTATTAGAATAACATGCAAAATGTGTATGCAGCTGCAGCACAGGCGGCAATCTCCGTTATGATGATGCAACTCTGACTTTGTATTCTTGAAGCAGTCATAAATGAATGCCAGTGGTCGTGTTCCAATAAAACTTTATTGACAAAAGCAGATGGTGGGCTGGCATTGGCTCCTTGCTTAGTTTGCCAGTACCCCTAACGTAGACAGAAGAGGGGTGAACATAGGGAAAAATGAAGGCTTAGTTTGAGTAATGAGATTATGGATAAATACATGTTAAATATGTCAATTTTGATGATTTAATTTTGTTGTTAATTAAAATTTAGAGTGGGTATGCCACCGTTTCTCATGCTTCAGCTAAGCGGTAGGCCAGTTCTCAAGCAGCAGGAGCTGCTTCTCTCACTACATACCCCGCCAGGTTATCCAGAACTCCCACCAACGGAACCAGGTCTTCGTCCAGTGTTTACACCAGTTTATGAACTCAACTGATAACACATTTACCCACAAGTGGCCTTGGGAATTGGTTTAATACTAAATAATAGAATTAAATCTACAATCTAGTTACATTTTTAACCACTACGCATCTTAACTTAGTCCTCACTTCTGCCCAGTGAAATATGTGGTATTCCTATCCCCACTTCACAGATGAGAAAACTGAGTCACAGATAGGTTAAAGAACCCAGGCAAGGTCATCGGCCCGCTAAGGGTGCAGCAGGTCGCACTGTCCCAAGGCCCTGCTCCTGATAGCGCTCCCTACTGCTGACGAGGGACACGCTCGCAGACAAAGCAGAGGTTGAAAAGACAGTAATGAGAAAGAAAGAGCAGCTTTATTAGCAACATATCGATTTTGATAAAATAGACTATACTTCTCAAAACTGTGATCTCCAGAGCAACTCAGGAATAAATGGGAAACCTGATTCTTCCCGACCCACAAAGCACTGGTTTCTCAACCACGGCCACACATTTGAATCACATGGAGAACTTAGAAAATGATCCCGTGACTGGGCCACACTGCGGGGGGCTGAGTGGGGTGAGGGGAGCGGAGCAGCACCCCAGGGAGGCTGCCTGTGAGGGCAGGCGGAGCGGTGGCAGGAGGCGCGCCTGGGGAGGACAGCGGCGTTGCTTGAGACGGCAGAGACGTGCGGCCTGCATGTGCTGGCGGGCCGCACCGCGGGAGGGGCTGAAGCACGCAGATGCCGGAGTGGCCAGCGTGTCTGAAGGTGGGAGGGGACGTGACTCACAGGACAATTTGGAGATGATGCAGGGCGTGGGGCTTTGGAGCTGGCCAGACCGAGCGTGAGTGGCCGTGGCTTGGCCACTTGAGTGAACTTGGGCTTGGTGCTCCCTGTCCCATGGTGGCGAGGGGTACGGATGCCATGAGACAAAGGACATGCCACTTAAGACAGGCCCCCCCCACATGGCTTCCACTGTCAGAATCCCCGAACGCCAGCCACTCTGGTGCAGCAGCCCTCAGGGGTCGCGGTGCTGGAAACCGGCTCCGTGGCAGCGGGTTCAGCATAACCACGGGAGCAGCAGCGCAGAGGACGGTTTTGTGCGCGGGCACCGGCGCTGACAGGTGTGCTGCAGAAATCTGGGCTCCCCTTGTCTCCCGGAGGTCGGAGAAGCTGAGGTTACCTGTTGAGAGTGAGGCGGGAGGGGGCTGGTTTGGATTTGGAGCGACTTTGTAACCGAGAGGTCTTGTCTTCCCTCATAGCACAGAAATCCCTTGGACCTGGCTCATTGTTCATTTTCCCCGGAGACAAGCTGGTGGAAGAAGGCTCCAATGTCACCATTTGTTACGTTTCCAGGGACCACGAAAATAACATGTCCTGTTATTTGGAAGGTGTACCAGTACTCGGAGAACAGCTTGGTCCAAATGTGTCTGTGTTCACCTTGAGCAACGTCCCTTTCATCAGGAAGACGGGGACGAATTTCTTTTGTAATCAGACAGGCAACATACAGGGCTTCGTTCTCTTGGTCATGAGTGAGTATGCTCCTTCCCTGTGCCCTCTGTCCCATTTCTTAAGGAATTGGTGGAGTCTTCTTTGCCAGAAGGCAAACGTTTCCACGCACGGCCTTAGTTTTCTTTGATTTCCTAAGTCTCGCAGCAGAGACTCGGGAAAAGATACTGCAGCGCAACAGAAGCAGGATTTCCTGTGGTTTTCTTGTCCTTGCTGACCGTTTCATTCCTAGAAACTAGGGTGTTTGGGGGAGAAAGTTCAGGTCAGGACCTGGAAATGCCCTGCTCTGCCCTGGCCCTGCTGCGGTGAGCACAGGCTGGCAGCGGAGGGCGGGGCTGCCGGCAGAGGGTGGTGGCCCGGGAGGCGGCCTGGTCTCTGGTTCCGGGCCTGGAGTGAATCTGCTTCCCGTGCTGGGCGTGCCATCTTGGCCAAGCTTCCCAGCCTCTCTGAGCTGGTTTCTGCCTCTGGGAGACGGGGTGGTGACATTTGTCGTGAGGATTAATGAACGTGGACCTGGTCTGGCCCCGCCCGGATCGCTGCAGGTGGCAGGCGCCCCGCCCGTGAGCCTTCACAGTTCCGAAGCCCCGCTGGTGGCCGCGGTGGAGAGGGGGCACTTCCTGCTTTATGTGGGTCTGGGGGCACATGCAGGTGCCCTTCCCTGCACATTAGAGCAGAATCTACAGTTCCGCCCTCACTGTTTCCCCCGCAAAGGGGGTGTCCAGGCTCCGGGGCACTCAGTTTAGTTGTGCTCCTTGGAATGGCCTCCAAGGACGGCAGGGACTCCGAGGAGTCGGAGGTCTGCCTCACTCCTTGGACCTCTTGGCTCTGGGCTGCTGAATTCGGCAGGTTCCCCAAACCTGACCAACTGCTGGCATCCCGAGCAGGAGCCCCGGGCTCTCTGCAGGCCGCAGCGCCGAACATGAGGCACCAGGCAACGCTGACTTTGTTCTTTCCTTCTTTCACGCACTGGGTCTGTTTTTGCGCGATGCTCATGGAGTGCCTTCGAGCAGGTGCTGGGGGTACAACCCCCATCCGGCACTCTCAGCGCCGACCCCGTGCAGAACACCGCCTGTGCACCCACCCCCAGGACACCCAGGAAAGCACAAGGGAAGGAGGGCCAGGGGCCACAGTGATGGCGCATCTGAAATGTGACCTTCTGGGACTGCGAACCTGTAAAGGGAAAGGATCCATTTAACGATCGTTTTATTATTCGGAGTCACTCTGTTGCTCTGGACCCTGCGAAGAGCTTCCCATTTTGTTTGTTTTTTATTTAACGAGGTCTTTCATTTGTTGTTTTCTTTCTACGGACAGAAGTACTTGAGGAACCCAAGGGCTTTTCTTGTGAAACCCAGGACTTCAAGACTTTGACCTGTACTTGGGACCCTGGGACTGACACCGACCTGCCTAAGAATCGCTCCCAAAGCTACACTTTATTCGAAGCGTAAGTCAGCTCTGGTTCCACGGTGACAGATTCTTCCTTGTCCGAGGTGCTCATGACAACATGACAAAGGCCACATCCAGGTGTTGCATGAAACTCGAACAAATATTTTAAAACCACTGTGTTGGTACCAGGACCTCCTTAGCTGCTCACAAGTGCACAACACGTCCTAGCCGAGTTCCACTGAAGGAACGTGTAGCACGAAAATGGTAAGACCATTGATGGTTCATCTTGATGAACATGGTTTCATCTCTTAAATAATAGTTCCATGTGAGTCTTTAGTTTCTAACTTTTTAAGATTATCCAGAGTAAGTTAAGGATTGAGTTCTCACCACCTGCAAGGGGGAGTCGGTGACTCATCATTCCGCACTTAACCTCGTAAACCGAACTCGCTGGAACTGTGCTCTCCTTGCTGGCGATGGCTGGGTCTGTGTGGAGCAGAGTCTAAAGTCCCCAAGCGTCCCCGAGGGAGACAGGCGTACACATCTGCGCTGACAAAAGTGTTAACCCTGAAATTGTTTGTTTTTTTTTTTAAAGATTTTCTGGGGAAAAGAAATCGTGTGGACACAAAAACCGGTGTGTTTGGCGAGTAGCTCCAGACTCACAGGAAACATACAACTTCACACTCGTGGCTGAAAACTACTTTAGGAAGAGAAGTGTCAACATTCTTTTTGACCTGGCTCACCGAGGTGAGACTTGGTGTGCGGACCCTAGAGGGACGATCGCCGGCTTTGTCTCAGGGACAGTTGGCCAGCCTGCCTTTTGCTGGCTGTGGTTTCGAGGCCAGTTCTGTTCTCAAAGCCTTGGCAGCGCTTTTCGGACCTGTCCCAGTCGCTCCAGGGGACAGGCTGGGCCCTGAGCAGTAGTGTGTGAGCTGGGCCCTCCGGGCCTTGGCGCCGTGATTAAGGTGCACGCAGGCAGAGCTGGGACATGAGCACAGGAGTTCACGAACGGTGCGGTGGACTCCGGTCCTGGGCTCCTGCGTCTCCATGCCCTGCCTGGTGCTTTTTACTCCTCTGCAACCCCACTTTTCCCCTCCAGCCGGAACTACGGGACTTTCTTAGTTACCCCATGCTGACACTCACTTCCCCTCCTGCGCCAAGTATCAGGAGGGAAAAAAAAGGTCAGTTCAGAATTGCTTCTAATTCTGGTCTCTTCCTTTGGTTAGACTCTGGGTCCTGTTATCTTCTCCCCGTGGGCGGGCAGCTTCTCCAGGTTCAGGTGCCCCTCCACAACCTGCCTGACGTATGTCATTGCAAGAGTCCTCCGGGGGTTTCTCTTTGTTCAGAGTTCCTAATGTAATCAGGGAGAAAGAAAGGCTGTAGTTGGCTTACTCCATCCTGGCTGTAAATCTGGTTTTGTTGGCCATGTTCTCAAAAATAAACAAAAACATGCTTATTGAATAAATAAATGAGGAAATGAATTGCTGACTTACCAAAGCCTTTGGATCTATGCTTGAATTTTTTTAAATTTTGTCTCCTTCTCCTTCCTCTTCTCCTTTCGGCAGTTCACCCAATGACCCCCTCTACTATGCACCTAAAAAGCGTAAGTGCCACAAATGCCACCGTGACCTGGAAGGTGCACCCCGTCAGGCATCGTTTCACATACTTGTGTCAGGTTGAACTCCACGGCGAAGGAAAAGAGATACACGTAAGGAGACTGCTTAACGTTCTATTCTCAAACATCCTTTACGACCTGAACAGAGAGACTAAGGAATGGAATCCCTCCAAACTCTTTTTTCTGTGTGGGTTCGGCTGGTGTGGGTTTTAAGCAGGGCACATGCTAGACTTTCAGAGTTGGGAAGGGGGCCTCAGAGCTATCTCCTTGCCAAGAAGCCGTCTCCCCCCAAGTCGGACGCGCTGTGCTGTGATCTGGCTTTGCGGCGGAGTGCGCTCACTGGGCTTCTTTTTTATCAAGCAGCACAACATTTCCGTGGAGGAGGATGGTCAGTACCGCTTCAGCGAGCTGCAGCCTTTCACGGAGTACGTGGCCCGAGTCCGCTGCGCTGCGGCCGAGCACTTCTGGAGATGGAGTGAATGGGCGGGTCGGAACTTCAGCACACTTCCCGCTGGTGCGTGCAGACCCCTGGCCTTTCGCTCAGGGGCCGCAGGGGACTCGCAGGCAGCCAGCTGGCTTCTCTGAGAACTCCTGGTTGTCCCAATAGCTGAGGGGAAAATATTACAAAAGGGGCTGGGGCTGTCTTTAAAAGTTTTTTAGAAAATTTTTAAAAAATGGAATAAAATGATTAGTGAGATGTGAGTGGGAAGGCATCTACTTCATATATTTATTTGCCGTCAGTATGATTTCTACTCTATCATCATGTCTCTGATCTTGGGTTTTGCCGAAGTGGTTTCTAAGCTCGGGCATCGCTGGACTCCTGCTGGGTCTACGGCTACGCAAACCAGCGTAGACTTTTAGCTCGGGACTGGCGGACAGGCGGAGCGTCTGAGCCAAGCAAAGCGCTGGTCTCAGGCCAGACAACTTTGCACCAGGTTTGGGAAGGCAGCGGTATTTGGGAACCCAGTCAGCATTGGCAGGCCTCCTGTTCAGCACCAGCGGGCTGTGCGCCCTTTTTATTGTGCTCCGAGCGGGCGTTTCCTCAATGTTGACAGAACAGAGAGCTTTTCTCCCAAATAGATGTCTCAGAGCTTAAACAGGCCTCAGCACCTTAGGTGGCCCAGCCCTACTGCAAGGTAATAATGAAGTATTACCATTGCCCAGTTTACTGATGAAGCAACTTGGGCCCACAGATGCTTGCCTAGTTTGCCAAGTTAATGAGTGGCAGAGAAACATTAATATTATTATTATTATTATTATTAATAATAATAATAATAATAGTGGGTAGGAAAGCCACAAAGAGCATAAAAGTGAGAAGCTAGCCGCAAGGATATTCATCGTCACTTCGTTGACCAAACGGGAGGCTGGAATGCATTGTTTACTCCCGAGCTGTGACCCGGGAACTTGCCTTGGTTAATTTCAGCCCCCTCCGAGGCCCCTGACATCTGGAGAGACGTGAAGGCAGCGCTGGGATCCTGTAACGTAACTTTATTCTGGAAGGTAAGATGCACAGACTCGGAAAGGCGGGCGTGCGTGGTCCTGTCTTTTACTGTGAAACCAGTGGATCTGGGTGCTGTCTTCCAACCTGGGGCTCTTAGAGAGGGACCTCACCAGGAAGACGGCGAAGGGCTCCCCCAGGGGAGGGCCCCGCTGCACACCCACTTGGCGAACGCGCCCTGCTCCTGCCTGGCCGCCCACTGCCCGGGCGGCCAGTTCTTTGCTGGAACCTGCATCTCTGTGCCTGTGCTCGAGCCTCCTCGGGATTGTCCGGTGCCCAGGGCACGAGAGGAACCAGGCCTTGAACGCCAGGTTCTTGAGCCTCCACAGCAGAGCAGCGCCCGATCAAGCGGGTATCGATGTTGGGAAGGGGCTCGTGCACAGAGAGGGCAGCTCCCCGAGGGCCCTGTGCTGGCGATGCGGTCAGCCGTCCCGTTGGTGTCACCAGGCGGCAGGGGTCCCGGGGTGGCTGCCAGATGTTTCCTGTGGTGCGTGGACCACCCAAAGGGCCTGCAGAATAAAGCGTGTGCACATACATGCTAGTTACCATTTCACTGACGAATCAACTGTTTTGCAGAACATGATGTTAAGAAGGGACGTTACTGTGTCCATTCCTTTGAGGATGTGGTCGGGTTGTTTCCACTGGGGACTTTTGCTCAGAGCCAGGCGTCACAGTCAGGCCTCCATGGAGTGCTTTTGGCCGAGTTGGAGTCCAGGGTCGCCCCTCCACTGTCTCACGGGTGTAACTGGAGAAGCGCTTATTTAAAAGTATGGTTATTTGGATAGTCATGGTATTTGTGATGAAACGCCAGGAGTTAAGCTAAGAAACTGTAATGTAAACCATGTGGTGTCCTTTGACCTTGATGGACGCGCCTTCAGGGCCCCCCTGGGGGCCAGCTTTGGTGCAGAACTCCGAAGTCCTCAGTGTTTGACGCCACATGTCACGCTGGGGGAGCTGGTCCCCGGGCACCACCCATCCCGCTTCCTTCCCACCTCCACTCTGGCTCTTGCAGGAAGCCCCCTGTGCACGCGTGTGGACATGCCAGTCCGTATGCCCGTGTTCTGCGCACACCCGAGCGAACGGCCATTCCCAGCCCGATCTCGCGGCTGAGGGCGGCACCCCCTGGCCTTGGGTGGGTGGGCCCGAGGGAAAGGCCCTGGGGGTGGGCTGAGTCTATGTGAGCAGGGCATTCTCCGCAACCTGGAGAATCCTCCAGCAGGGGGGGCCGTGGGCTCTGGGCAGGGGGTTCGCGGTTGGAGGGGGTGGGAACAGGGGTTGCTGGGCCCTCTGCTAGGGTGCATGCTTGGCTAGAGAGTCCCCCGTTCTGTCCATTCTTGGCTCGGTCATTCTTCTGTGACAGACTGGGAGGGGCGCATCCCTCAGCAGCCTGTTCTCTCCTCCGCTTTACAGAAGATGGCCTGAGGTCACGCTTGGCTTAGAAGGTTATTTTCTCCAGTAAGCTGTTTTAATGTGCCATGTGTATGTGCACATTTGAGGGACAGGAAAGATGACCAAGTAGTTGTGCAAACTACTTTCAGAGGAAAGCTCATTTTGAAATGATTATCAACATTTTTTTTCAGCCACTCTCCAAATCGCATGCCCGTGGGAAGATTCTGTTCCATAACGTGGTTGTAGAAAACCTACACGGACCGTCCAGTTCGAAGCGCTTTTCCGTCCCTGCTCCGGCCAGCGGCACTGAAGTCGCCCTTGACGGCTGTTCTCACCGAGTCCTCGTCACAGCTAACAACAGCGCGGGCACTTCTCCTGCCGCTGTGATCGTCATTTCCGGGGACCCTGCAGACAGTGAGTTCTGTCTTGCTTTGTTTTTATTCTCCAGGAAAGTGCTGCTGATGTTATTAGGTACATTGGAAGGGCAATGACTTGGAGAGACAACATGTCTAGCTAGCAAGCAGTGTTAGGCATTTTCCTTTGGTCCAGGCGTGTTGGCGGGTTTCCGAGGACAGTCCTCCTCCGTGTGGGGAGAAAGAGATGTCAGCTGCACTTTCTGCCCTGCTCGCTCTTCCACAGACTTGAGACATTGTCATATTTACTTGAATCCAAGCAACACCAACGGGCGGTCTTAACAGAGACATGCAGTTGGTGAAAATGTGCTTTGTGGCTTGTGAAATTATACTGTACAATATTTTTGTCACCTATAAAGAGCCCATGAACATTTCCAGAGATTTTGGGGAGAACCAGTCTCATCTTTCAAGAGGGGCTTTGCCAAAGCTGCAGAATGAAACATGGGGACTGGCTAATCCCTTTGCCTGTAAAAAGAGCCAACGAGGTGGAAATGCCCTTGCGTGTAAAATCAGCAGTGATTTCATTCCTCCTTCGGAGAGCCCTGCAAAGGGCTGGCTGCCCTCAGTCTCACTGTGAGACAACGCACACCTGAACACACAACATTGACACCGGAAGGCCATTCATGAACCTCGCAGTAGTACCACCCTTCAGTTACCGCTATTAAATTTCTCAGCCCCTGCTTAAGGGATCATGTCATGTGGTATTTTCCCTATTCATGTTTGCCTTACTTTTGGGTAAGTGGACTAGATTAGAGCGTGCTGGTGTTCTGTTTTAATTTTGTTTAAGAACGATGCATTATGTCAAGTGAGAAAAAGTGGGGATCGAGGCACAGAAGCAAAACTAGCGGGTTATTCCGTACAGCCGTGGCTTGTCAGAGCAGCATCAGAGAAGGAAATGAGTGGCTGTGTTCCGTCTTCAATCGGACCAGACCAGAAAAAGGGGGCCCTCCGTGCTCCCTGGGGCAGCTGGACGGTGAAAAAAAGGCTGCCTTGTGTGAGGCTTGGCCCGAACCCCGCCGGGCAGCTCGTGTGTTTGGGGGTCCGGACCACCCCCTCCACCCCCATGCTCTGCCTTCAGACCCCCCCTTCCTCTGTGAATCTTCCCATACTGAAGCCCCTAGAGCGGACAAAGACACAGACGTGCTGTGAGACAGACACCTTGGCTCCACTCTGCAAACACTTTTTTGCAATTATAAAGCAGCAGCTTGACAAGAGCTAGGATCCTCAGTTCGGGGTGAAACTGCAGTGTCAATAAGCGAAGTGAATGGTGTCGCTTCCACGGGAACGCAATTTGTTCCTCTGACGCAGGAGGAGAGCGAAGCCGTGTGGGCAGGCCGCACGAAGGCATTCTTGGGGACCCCTCGCCTTACACCTGGGGCTACACCTGCCTCTGGGTGCCCCCACGGGGCAGTCACTCCGTGCCCTGGCACATTTAATAGCATCACGCTTCCCCACGGGGGGTCAGCGGTCATTGGGACGGCCAGGCAAAGTGCGGGAGGCCCAGTTAAACGGGAACTGCAGGGGAATGTTGGTTGAGTCAGTCGTTAGTGTGTGTCTACACGGTGCACTGGTTCGTCCTCGGTGATTGCTTTCAGAGCAGCTGCTTGGGGGCCTGCTCTTTGGTCGGGCCGCCCTCACTCGCTCGAGGGACCAGTGTGGCAGGCTGGGCTCGGCCTTCGGAGGGAGGCGGCTTCCTCATCCCGCAAGGTCAAGGGGGGCCTGCTCTAAGTCGGCAGGACTGGCAGTCCGTTGAGACCGTGTCACCTGTTTTCTGGTTGTCAGACCTTAGGAAAACTGCCCTGCGCATCAAACACGTTGGGGTGGCAGCCTTGGGCGTAAGTAGCGTGCGCACCCCCGCATAATGCGACCGTTGGTGTCTGAACTGCTTTTTGTTTTTGGTTTTTGTCCTCACTTCGATTTCTACACCCAACATCTGAGAAGCCGTAGTTAGTTCAGGAGCCGCCAGGGTTAAATGGGGGAATTCAGCCGAATTATTTGCTCATTGCACGGAGAGCTCTTTGAAAGCAGCTCAAGCACCAGATACGGTTCTAGGTCAAGGGTCAGCAGCTTTTTCAGTAAAGGGCAGATGGGAAGTATTTTAGGCTTCACAGGGCCTACCGTTCTTGTTATACAGTCAGTATTTGTTCTTTTTTTCTTGACAACTCTTTAAAAATCTTAAAACCGTTCTTAGCTCAAGGGTCATACAGAAACAAGTCTGAGAGGCCAGATTTGCCCTGCAGGTGGTAGTTTGCTGGGCTGTTTTAGGTGGAGTCGGCCTGGGTGTCGGGGGTCAGGACAAGGGGCATCAGAAGGGCAGGTGTATTTACTTGGAAGTAAGAGGCAGGAAAACACCTGTGAAAATGCCCCTGAAGTCCCTGTAGCGACTGAAGTCCTGGGAATGCTTTTACAAAACCTCTGCTTAATTACATCTGAAACACTGCCCTATTTGTCACGCACAGGAGAGGTTGAAGAAGGACGAGTTGAACACACGGAGCAGGGGTTCGCTATGTCTTGGAAGCCCCCACCTGAAGACGTCATAGGCTACGTGGTGGACTGGTGTGACCGCCCCTGGGACTCACCCTGTGGTCTCCGGTGGAGACACCTGGGCCCCAACAGCACGAGCACAGTCATCAGCTCAGGTAAGAAGAACCTTCCACGGTACCATCTTGGTCCATCCACCCTGCGGCACCATCAGCCCGGACGTCCGGACCATCTCGAAGACGCTGTATGGTGAACTTGGAATTTTGAAGTTGCAGATCCAGCAGGGGCGTTAGGATTTCAGATTCGGCAAATGATGTGGCCCGAGATTTGACCTCAAATCTACTTCGACAGAGAATATCTGGACCTAAGGGTGGGATAGGGTTTCATGATTTTCACGAATTCGTTCCTCTAAATTAGTGCTCTCAAGTGAATGGCCACGGGACATTCTAGCAGCTGTCCGGAGAGCTTTTACAAGGCAAAGATGTGTATGGGTTTGGCAGGCGTGTAGGACAGCGCTGATGGGAGTCCATCATCTACTCCTTCAATTTCAGTGGATTATATAGAATTGGTGTCTTACCTTCCACACTGGATTTGTAATTTCAAGATTGCTGTACAGTATTAGCAAAATCAAAGGGGCCTTGGTTTGTGGCTTGAGTGGGGGGTCGGTGGCGCCATCTGCTGGTCAAGAGAAAGGTGTAGGAATTGTCTGGGTCTGGAGGGTCACAGAGGCCCCTGGAGGGTTTCCTTCAGCCCTCAGGGAGGGAGGAAGAGAGGTCCCCCTTGGCTAGAGCAGCGGCCCTGGCCTGGCAGGTGCTGCAGGAGGATCGCAGAGGTGCTCTCGTGCCAGGGGAAGTGAGGAAGAGGAAGCAAAGCCTTCCGGACACGGCATTTGGCTTTTGTGGGCAGAGAGCAGGGGCGTTGCTGGAGGGGGATTTGGAATCCAAGGAGACCTACTTCTGGTTTTCTGTCTGGTCGAATTGTGCACCCAGTTTCGTGCACAGGGCTAAGAGCATGTTGAAGAGCTTTTCTTCTGGGGGGTGACGGAGAGAACCGTCCCCACAGCCTTGTGGGGAGCAACGGGGGACTCTGAGGCTCAGCGGGAGGAGGGTGGACGGTGCCGACGAAGGGCGGCAGCTCGAGAAGGAAATCAGTCAGGGGACGAATTCAGTTTTCCTTCTTTTCCTTTCCAGAAGTACAAAGAACGTTCTTTGGTGTTGTTATTGGAAATCTGTTGATCTTTCTCTCTAGGTGATTTTAAACCAGGGGTCCGATACAACTTCAGGATTTACGGAATTTCCCCGAAAAGGACGGCTTATTTGCTGGAGAAGAAAACAGGGTACTCCCAGGAAAAGGGTAAGGTGACCGCAGGTAACATGTCCGCGGGGACGTGCCGAGAACCGTGCAGCGAGGCTCTTAGCTTCGGGTTCCGAAAGATTTCAGCGCCATCCCTAAGTTTCAGTGTCCGGGTTATTTTGGTAATTGGGTATTTAAGAAATTATTTTTGAATCATACTAATGCAAACCAATTCCAATGAAGACAATTTATAAATCTAATGCAAAAGAAGACAAACTCCTTTCCAATTTTACCCCGCAAAGGCAAATGCCCAGAGTTAATATTTTACGTTTGTCCAGGTGTTCCCTTCCCTGTATAGACAGTTTTCGGTGAGCGTGGGGCCTTTCTCTCTGTGGCCGGACTTGGGTCACTTAATGTTGTTCCACTGTATCATTTCTATGACTGCAAAGTGCCTCACCGTTTGAATATGTCAAATCATCTGTCCTGGACATTTAGGATGATTACAGTGCTTTTCGATTAAAAACTATGGAACCCACCTTCGGTTCCTGCGCAACCCCAGATACTGCACACTCCTTTTTGTCTGTGCCAACCCCCCTGCGCCCTGTTGGCATCACCATCATTTTAGCCACGTCTTTGTCCATATCCACAGTAAACGATTTTAAATGAAGTCCTAGAGGGAGACCCTTCAATCAAAAGGTTTGAGCTTCTTAGCTTCTCATCTCCTTTGCAATGTTTAGGACTTTCGATGCACGTTGTGAAATCACCCCAGAAATTTCACGGCGACCCCACCTGCAGTGCAGGGGGTTCGAGCCTCCACGTGGTGCTTAGCCACCTTCCTGGCGCCCACGGTCTCACACCCACTGAAAACTGGGGGCCTGGGCCCTCAACTGCCTGGCACTCGCCAGACCAGACCCCTGATGGGGGCTCTCCGTTTGGTGGCTGCTGTCTAAGACAGGCAGGGGCTGTGTGTCGGGCAGCCCAGACTGAGTGCCCACACGTACGGGATGAGACAGGCCCAGAACAAGGCTCCCGGGTTGTTGCAATGGCCCATGGATAACTTTGTGTGACTTCAGCCTGGGAACCAGAGTTCTTCAGGTCCGTGCCAGCCTTTGAACATGAGCCTTCCTCCTGCTGCCCTTGCCCCCACCTCAGTCCATTCTCTGGTCAGGTCTCCTCTCAAACACAATAGTTGACCCTTGAACAACGCAAGGGTTGGGGGTGCCGATCCCCGCACAGTCAAAAATCCACGTGTAACTTGGACTCCCCCAACACTTAAATACAGGGTCTCTCCATGTCTGCGGGAGACATGTCCCAGGACTCCGCAGATACCAAAATCCATGGCCGCTCGAGTCCCCTAAATAACATGGTGTAGAGCAGTGTGTACGGTCGGCACTCCGCATCTGTGGATTCAACCAACCATGGAGAGAAAACAGTCTTTTCTGATTTTCACTTGGGAATCTGCAGATGAGAAACCCAAGGATACAGAAGGCCTGACAGTGTATTTACTGAAAAAAATCCTCATGTAAGTTTACTGCGCAGTTCAAACCCATGCTCTTAAAGGGTCCACTGGATTTAGCTCTTAGGAACAGAAGGAATTCTAAGGAAGCCTTTATTCTCTTTTGTGCTGTTGAGTCTCTCCAGGCCTCCACTCGACATCTGTGAAAGGCCAGGCTTGAACAAGAGGTCTGCTCACCCTGCCATGTGGCTCGGTGGGTTGGAGCATCATCCCATAAACCAAAAGTTTTCGGGTTCCATCCCTGGTCAGGGCACATACCTAGGTTGCAGGTTCAAGTCCGGGTGTGTAGGGAAGGCAACTGATCAATGTTTTTCTCTCACATCGATGTTTCTCTCTTTTTCTCCCTCCCTTCTTCTCTCTCTAAAATCAAACAAAAAAATGTATCTTTGGGTGAGGATTAAAAGTAATAATAATGAAAAAATAGAAGAAGATGGCTCAACTTCTTCCCAGCTCTCCTAAATGATGTCAAGGCCTAAATCTTCTTGAGAAAAAGATAAAATTCCTTACCTTGTCCCAAGTTCCCACAGCCTCTGGAGTTGTCTGTGGTTGTACTTGTAGTTTACATGAATGCTCAGAGACTATTTCCAAATCATGACTCTCTTCCTACCCCAACTTCCTTTCCCAGCGCCTTCAGACACCCCTCAGGTGCTCGTGTATAACCTGACTTCCCAGTCCTTCACTCTGAGCTGGAAAGATTACTCCACGGACTCCCAGCCTGGTTTCATCTGCGGCTACTATGTCTACCTGAAGTCCAAGGCAGAGCAGTGCCACCCAGAATTCCAAAAGACAGTCCTTCCGGGTAACGTGTTTTTGTTTGTTGACCCCTTTTAAGATCTCATTATTCGAAATCAGGGAAAGGCTCCTGTCTGGGGCTGTGTCCAGGCTGAATTCTATCCTTGTGTGCTTTCGTGGTCAAATGGCATCCTTACACGAATTAGTAGGCAGGCGGCATGGCGGGTGGGTATTTTAACTTACTTAAAAAGCCATGTGGCCTGGTTTTTCAGAAGCACCTGAAGTCCCATCATCTCCTTCAGAAAACCTGCCACTTAGAACTTTCTTGCTAACTCCTTTTTCTGTTTTCCCTTTGACCTTATTCAAAGTTATTACAATGATTAGTTTTTCAATCACAGTAGACATTTGGTATTATTTTATATTAGTTTCCGGTGTACAGCATAGTGGTTAGACATTTATGTAATTTATGAAGTGGTTCCCTGATAATTCAAGTACTCCCCGACACCACATAGAGTTATTACAGTGTCACTGACTATATTCATACTCCCCATGCTGTACTTTACGTCCCTGTGACTATGTTGCAACTTCCGGTCTGTACTTCTCAATCTCCTCCTCCTTTCACCCAGTCCTCCAGCCCCCTCCCCTCTGGCCACCATCACTTCGTTCTCTGCGGCCATGGAAAGTATTTTTAAGCCTCTCACTCGCTCTTGCCACCTCTTTCGGAACTGCGTCCTCTCCCCAGATCACCGACATCTCTTGCTTAGTGGATGTTTTACTTTTCTTGCCATCTCCTGAACACGTCACCAGGGTTCCCAGTGTGATGGAGGTACAGTCTAATTTCTGGTTGGTTTAAACATGTTGACGGTGCTGAGCCAACAAGGGTAGTAATACCCAACTCACAAGTCTCTCTCACACTCTTAACACTTTCTTCTTCTTGTAAAAAACAAAAAAAAATTTTTAAATGACAGATGGTTCAGTATACTGCCGATATGAAATCAACAACCCGGAACAGAAGACGTTGGTTGTGGGAAACCTACAGCCGGAATCCTCCTACGAGTTTTCGGTCATCCCGTACACCAGGGCTGGCGAAGGCGCGATGGGCACCTTCACCAAGGTCACCACGCCGGACGAGCACTGTGAGTTTCCCCGAGTCAAAACTGGCCCTTACGCGTTCCCTGCACACCGACTGACAAAGGGCACACACGTGGCCATGGGCTTCATCTAGATCAGGAATTTTTAAACCTCTCTTTCTGTCTCTGTCCATCCCTCTCTAGACGAAAATCTCTTTCACAAAACATGTTGCACAGACTTGCACTCCATAAAGCAGAGCCAAGTGGGGCTAATCTGCCCGATGGGTGGCCTGGAACCTTCCTCCTGCCTCACTTCTCTGGCACTCAGTCCTGGGATAGTTTGAAAATCACAGACAAGGAAAGTTAGTTCCGGAAGGGCCCTGCAGCTCTGTCCGGAGACGGCCGTGCAGGCAGCTTGGCCGTGCTGGCGCCTTGGCTGCCTGCAGGCAGCCTTCCGGCTGGTTCCCTCAGGGGCCAACTAACTGCTTCCTGACTGCCTCTCAGGAGTGCAGTTGGGCAAGAAGTACCTGTTCACAAACCTGGTGTTTGCAGATTTGGGGGGGAAAGGGTGAGATAAAGAGATCTGTGTTTCCAAAATGCTTTGGGCCTGAAAGATGAAGAAGGAAGGAAGGAAGAAGAGAGGTAGGAACTGGTTCATGGTAAATAAGATTCTCCTGATAAACCCTGACCTGCACTGAACTGGAATGTGGGGCAGGACACAGATTCAGATGGAGGAAGGAGGAAAGTAGGTGTCATCAGGGAAGCACAGAGGCCCACCCTGCAAGTGGTCTTGGAAGATGGTCCTCTGTGAGACACAAGTTCCCGCCTGAGCTGTCTGCCGAAGTCCCCGGATGTGCTGGTGCGGGGTCCCTTTGCTGCAGGTGGGGCCGTGGGGGCAGAACAGGTTCATCAGGTGTAACTGCTGACCCTGGGGGCCCTGACCAGTGACAGGACCGTGGCAGCTTGGGGCACTCACTACCGTTCACTGAAACACTGCCCCAGCTCCCTGAGCCGAAGGCCAGAACGCACACAGTCGGGTGAAGATTCCAGTCAGCGGTTCGCATTATCTGAGCGCTTATTTCTAGGTTAGTTTTCTTCTATCTTTGGTATTTACGTGGCTGGTAGAGGAGTGTGTCTGTGCGCGTACACACGTACATAATACATATAATTATCGCAAGTGTATTTCCTGATTTCATTCATCTCCCCGATTCGTGCTAAACCTCCTGAGCCTGGGCTGCACTGATTATTCTTGAAATGGAAATAAACTGCCACCTGACCGCAGCAGTGAGAGTGACGTTCTACAGTCGCAAAGGTGGTCTGGAGGAATCACAAGTGTGATGCTGAGTGACAGACAGACCTGCCTCTTGCTGTCTGACCCCACTGGTAGGGGACAGAAAGAGGCAAGTACCGTTTGTCATTAGAAGACAAGACAATGGTTGGCTCGGAGGGGGGGGGGGAGATGACTGCAGGGGTCCCCAGGGGGCTTTCTGGGGGGAGCTGGTACCGTTTGTTTTCTTTACTGGGGTACAAGTTACGTGGATACGTTCAGTTTGCAAAAATTCATCCAGCCGCACGCTTACGGCACCTTTCGTACTTCAGTAAAAAGTTTAGCAAGCCGATCTGAAGTTCAGAAACTACTACGGCTAGGTCTCCAGGCTTATTCTCAATTACATTATAAACGTCCAAATTTGGCCACATTTTAAAACTAACTGTAGTAGTCAAAGGTACTGAGACTTGGAGAGCAAGGTGTTTCTTAGTGGTGTCCGGACAGAGGTTTCTTTCCCCTTCCCTGGCACCAGGGTTCACTGGAGACCAGCTGTCAAGGTGCTTGGCCCCCTTCCCCCATACTGGGCCCTTCTCTCCAGAGCCCTGTGCTGCCTGATAACCCTGGCTTGGGCATCTTCCCAGGCCTGCCCTCCCTTACAAAACTCCAGCAGTACCCATGCCCCTGACCCCCAGTCAAACCCCATTCCTTCCAGGACAGCAAGTGTTGTGGCCAGGGCATGGGTGGGGGGAGTGGGCACATGGATCTAAGAGAATCTACTGCCCGTGAGTGACTGTGCAGTTTGCATTTGTAGAAGAGGGTGTTCGGCAACCCTGCTGCATTAGCAATTGGCGGAGCCTGCTCTCAGTGCGAACAGGAAGACAGGCATCCAAGAAAGTGAAGCACCGGTTGACCCATCTGGGAACTAAAAATGGAATGGACTAGAGACTGCATCAGAGACTAACTAGGAGACTATATCAGAGGCTTCACTAGAAGGGGTGCATCAGTCAATGTTTAATGTCTAACAAAATACCTCAAAATCTGAGGGGTGTACAAAAAAATTCTTTTTCTGCTCATGGCTTGGCTGGGCTAGGCAGGGCTTCTGGCTTGGGTGAGGTCCAAGTTTGTTTCACGTAGCTTCAGTCTGGGGCTCAGGCTGAGGGGGGAGCAGTGCTGAGGGGCAAAGTCTTTTGTTTTTTTCCCCATTTTTTATTTATTGATTTGAAAGAGAGAAACATCAATTCATTGTCCCACTTATTTATGCACTCATCGGTTGGTTCTTGTACGTGCCCTGACCAGGGATCGAACCTGCAACCTTGGCGTATTGGATCATGCTCTAACCAACTGAATAAACCAGCCAGGGCACAGGGCAAAGTCTTGTCATGGTGAATCCAGGCACACAAGAGGGCAAGCGAAACTCTGCGAATACACCAACAGCAGCCACTGACATTAACTACTCTCATCCCACCAGCCAAACCAGGCCGTGTGGCTGAGCCGCCAGTGAGGGAGGAGAGGAGCACACCCCACCTGCCAGGACACTGTGGCGAGAGTGCAGGGTGTCACTCCGACATGGGGGTCGGGCGGGGGACCAACTGGGGGAGATGACCCCCCCCCGCCAGAAGACGTAACAGTCTGGTCACAAGTGTCACACGGGCAAGTAGTTGCCTGCACTGGCTGATCGGATGCCTCACCTTCTCCGGCAGGCAGATCTCTTATTGATTGTTGCATATGTAGACTTTTGAGAAATAACAAACATATAAGGTTACACCTATCCTTAAACTTATTCTTCTTCTTTTGAGGAAGAAAGAGCACTCCCTTGAAAAATCCCTTCCTTTTCCTTCTGCAGCCCACGTGCTGATACGTATCATACTCCCCATGACCGCCTGCCTTCTGCTCATCGTGATCCTGTGCTACTTGAAGAGTCAGTGGTAAGTGTGTGGGGAGTGTTATCTGAGAAGAGAGTCAGAGAAGAATCCAGAAAGGAGTTTGATAAAACAGAAATCGCACTGCACAGGATGAGGACTAGGGATGAAAAGGAAAAGGACAGAGGGGGCTTAGTTTTGAGACAGTTTTAAATAATTCTGCTTTTTGGACCAACACAGAAAAACAATAACCATTCTAAAAGGTTAAAGACTTGTTCAGAGACAGCGGCTAACACTTGTATTTCACTTACTGTGTGCTCGGCACTGTTCTAAGTGCTTTCCGTGGGGCAGCTCACCAGGCCTCACGGCGTCCCCGAGCACCGCTGCTGTCTCCACGGAACCCACGAGGAAACGAAAGCCCCGAAGGGTTCCGCAGCCGGTGCACGGCCCACCACAGAGCAAGGGCGGTAACCCAGGAATCCGACCTCAGACGGCTCATCCTTACCTGTTCCGATGTATTTAAAGTTCAGTCTCACTGTCTCTGTTTCTCTAGGGTGAAGGAGATGTGTTACCCTGACATCCCAGACCCTTACAAGAGCAGCGTGCTGTCATTATTAAAACCCAAGGTAAACGATGTGGTGAAACTGTACGGATCCCATGTACCTGTCCACTTCTAATCCAGGGGCGGGGCTGGAATATTGCTCCCATACAGTAATCATGCTTTTGTAGACCTCCCTCCTCTGGCAGGTGTAACAGCGAGCAGAGCCACCTGTCCCCCCACAGCCATGACACGGGTGGACGGAGCTTGGTTTCTTGTGTCAGGGGGGATCCTGCTGCCCTCCATCAACATGTGGCCGGGATGCAGCGAGAAACGCTGAGGCTCCACGTGCCTCCCCCATTCCTGATGCAGGAGTCACATTTGTGTATTTCCTGTTTCCGTTCCAGGAGACCGCTCCCCTAACAATAATGAATGTCAATGACTGCGTTCCAGATGCTCTCGAAGTTGTCAAGAAGCCTGACGGGAGCAAGATCCAGTTCTCAGGCACCAAGAAGTCACCCCTAGAAACCGCATGCACTAGGCCGGACTACATTTACCTCCTCCCATCAGAGAACTCCTCTGGCCCTGGCCCCTGCATCTGCTTTGAGAACTTGACCTATAACCAAGCAGCTCCCAGCTCTGGTTCCCATGTCCTGGGACCTCACACAGCCCCACCAAGTCAGCTGGGTCTACTGACTTCACCTGAAAATTTACTGAAGCCACTAGAACAAAACTACATGAACACTCTGGCAGAAATCCCAGCCGGGGAGACTACTTTGAATTACGTGTCCCAGTTGGCTTCACCCATGTCTGGGGACAAGGACCTTCTCCCAGCAAAGTCCCCTGAGCCAGAGCCAGCACTCTGTTGTGAGTATAGAATGCAAATGGCCATGCCCCTTGGCCTCGCCTCACCCTCCCCGAGTGAGAGCAGCAACTGCTTCCCAACCACCCTTTAAGAGCAAGAGCACCATGGCTAACCGTCCACGCGGTTCAAACCTGCGTGCTCCGGAACACCGAGAAGCGCGCCCGACCCCATTCCATCACCAGACACCCCAGCGTTTAAACCCCCGTGAGCTGCCACCGCTGGCAGGCCTGACTTCTGGGAGGCCATGGCCATCTGGCTAGGTTTCCAAGTGCAAGAGCCAGGAGACTCACCATCCTTCCTTGGAGCTGGCTTGCTGCACAAACGCCGGCATCGCCCACAAGCACAGGCTTCCCTTGTTGCAGCACGTTCCAGGCCACCTTCGCAACAGCCAGCCTAGCACCCGATGTCGGGGTGAGCCCATCCGCTCAGTACCAGACAGGGCGGCGATAGTCCTGGAAGTTGAGCGAGAAAGGATCTCCATGAAGTTTTACCCCTGCATTTACTGTCGTGAGGGTGAAGGCACCAGATTGAAGACTTTAATAGAAGCCACAGAAGGTTGGTTACTACGGCAGATGTTGTCGATGTTAATTTACTCTGGATGTACTTAATGAAAACGTCGCAGGTGTCCGGGACAGAAGCAGATTTTGGACTTGTCTCGCAGTGCTAAGAATTTACAGCTCATTGGCACAGTGCAACGAACTCTCCCCCTCGGGGGCGGGATGGAGGGGGAGGGCAGGCCTTTCTAACAGGTAAGACACGTGAATGAACGAGATCCCCAGTCATCTTGTCTTGCTTACCAGTTAGAGAGTGGGGCTGGCAAGAAGCTCCTGACTTAGTGTCAGAGCCACTAAGCGCTCCTGCTGAGTACACACCGTTCTGCCCTAATTTTTTGACGACTACCTCAGAGAGAAAAGGGAAAGCACATCACCGAGTAACTCCAGGCACACTTTGTGGTCCCTCTTTTTTATTTTGCCCAAGAACTGTACTATATGCAACCTGTTTTCGTTTAGCATCCTTTAGACTCGACAATAGGTTGTCTAGGCCAAACAATGGCCTCACCCTCACTCGTATTCCTGTTTTGCTAAGCTAGTCAATACAATGAAACCACACTGCTGGACACCCGTCCTCCGGGCACGACTATGAAAGGCTGCCCGGGGTGGGGCAGCTCCGTTTGGCTCAGCAGCAGCTTTGCGGCCCTGAACCAACGTGGGCAAAGCTCCGCGTTTTTGACAGGCGCTGCTCTCTCTTCCTGGTGCCCGTCAGCCCGTGATGTTTACCGGTCGTGTTTCTAAACAAGCACAGACACAGGCTCCTTTTCGTTTGCTGCGGTGGAAATGACACGGCCCATGCCTCTGGTGCCACATGCCCCGCCTGGCTGCCACCACGAGGAAGAGAGGGAGGGCAGGACCCACATCTCAGAGGAGGGCGGCTGTCAGCTGGCCTGGACACAAGGTACAAACCAGGACTTGCGTTCAGGCTTTTCAATATCATCCTCGCATATGTCTATGCCCTTTGCTAGGAAAATTGGTTATGAAGTCCTAACACAGTGCACGCGAGTTATCTCGATTAGCATCACGGTGTTGAGAAGACTGGGTCCGGATGGTCATCATTTACCCTCTTGGGTTGCTCTGTCACGAGGCAAATGTAAGGAAGTCCGCAGAAATGCCAACGACAGCGGTGGCTGATGTAAACACTATCTTTCATGTAGACTCTCTCTAAAAAAAACAATGCATGAAACCTTGAAGTTGTTTTTGTTCAGTAATTAAGGCTGTTGCAACATCCTGAATTAAAATATTTCACCATCGAGTTATTTTGTGTTTTCTCTACCTCGGTGAAATGAAAATCTGACAGTGATGCTGATGTCACCGCAGGAGCTAACGCGCACAACTGGGCCCCGCCGCAGCCCGCCCAACGCGGACCTCCTTGGCACGTGGCCTGGGGTCTGCGCGCTGCACCGGGCAGTCGGCTGCACGCTCAGCTCTGCGCGGGGCCGGTCCAAGTGAAGCAAAGACTCTTCGGCAACCGTTAACAAGGCGCCAGTGGGGAACGCGGCGCTACGTAACTGTGCTCGCAGTGACCACTGTTAACTATAGTTTTGGGGCACAAACGTTCCTCTCTCACGTTCGTCACCGAAGAGATTAGTATCTTAAGTTTTAATACTATGCGCTTAACAGCACTGCTTTAAGAAGTGTTATTCAGAAACTCTGAGGTTTGTACTCATGTGTCAGAATCACTAGGATGGAAACCATGAACAGAATGTGAACTCTACACAAAGGCAGAAGAGTTGAAGAAACCCATGTGCCGCGTCAGCCCCAACAGCCACGGCCCACGGCTGTTTCAGCCCATGCACAGACTTACCCACTCTCGCTCCCGGTGTCTTGAAGCAAATCCAATCCTCTGGTTTCATCTGTAAATACTTGTGATTCTCTACATGGGCTTACGCTTCCTAACAGGGCCATGATACCTTTATAAAACCGCACCTAAGCCCAGCTCAGTAATAATGACCCTCTGAAAAGTCAGGCTATTTGGACAGAGGGCAGGACTGGCGTCAACGACCTGTACGTACCACGTCAGCCTGGGGACTGGTGCTCAGCGCAGGGGGGGCACCGCCCGGCCCCAGCTGGGACAGGGGTTTTGCCCCGCCATGGCACGGGCCTGCCGGAAGGCTCTGCAGACACGCTAAGGCCCGACTCCCACTCGTTCCAGCGGAACAGACTCTCCACTAGAAGGTGCACTATGGAGAAAATCAAGGTGGATCAGACAGCATTTAAGGTGTGTTCTAAGAGCTCTGTGGAAAGATAAACTGGCTTTCATCTTAGAGAATTTACAAAACATATTAAACACTTTGCATAAAGCAGAACTTTTAAAAACCCTTGAGGAAATAAAAAGCCTTCAGAATTAGCAGTTAAAATATTTACACACAGTAACTAAGTATATTAAATCTGAAGGACTAATATAGTTGTCTTAGTCTCCCATTGTGTAAGCCTTAAAGAAACAAAGGTTTAGTACATTTTTTTTTTAGTTCAATACAATAGTAGTTGCTATAGTCTGAATGTACGCCCACCCCCAAATTTGTATGTTAAAATTCTAACCCCCAAAGATGACGGTATTGGTAGGTGGGGCCTTTGCGAAGTGATTAGGTCATGAGGCTGGAGGCTCCATGAATCAGATTAATGCTCTTTTAAGAAACCACACAAAGCTTCCTGGTTCCTTCCACCACGAGGACAGACACAGTAAGTCTGGGACTCGGAAGAGGGCCCTCACCTGATTATGCTGGCACTCGGGTCTCAGACTTCCAGCCTGTACCTCTGTGAGGAATACATTTCTATTGTTTATTACTACCCCAGTCTGTGCTGTTTTGTTATTGCAGACCAAAGGGACTAAGACAGTATTTTTTAGTATTTTTATACGAGGTCTCTCCAGAAGGTATCCAGCCATGTAATATGAAAACAGAGGCATTTATTAAAGCAGATACAAGAAACATAGGATGATGCCTCAGTTCCCTCAAAGTAGGCACCGTGGGTCCTCACACAGTTCTCCCCACTGCCATCATCTGCCTCGTCCTATTTTCCTGAATCTCATCAACCATCGGAAATCTCTTCCCTTTCACAGGGGATTTTAGTTTTGAGAAAAGCCGGAAGTTGCAGGGCCCCAGATCTGGTCTGTAGTGGGGCTGAGTCACCTGGGTGATTTGATTTTTCACCAAACTCTGAACAAGATGTGATGCACTAACAGGCCTGTTGTCATGATAAAGCTGCCAATCACTCATTGCATTGTCCCCAAAAGCCTTTTGAATCACCTGAATAGTTACCACGGAGGAATGTTCAAGCTTAAGGTAAAACTTAATGCAGATTCGCTGTTCTACTCAGTCATTTTGAACGTGACAAACAGGACACATGCTCACTCAGCGGTGTCTACTGCCCCCTGATGACATCACTGACTAGTACGGTGACATCGTCACTATTCACACAGACTCCAGTCCACTCTCCTTGGCTGCCAGGGTACATTGATGTCGCGCAACCTATTCTTGTTATATTAATGATGGCTGGGCAGACCCCAGGTAGCAAAGAGTTTTGGTGATTGAGGGGGTAAGGGGGTAGTTGGAGGTGGGAGAGGGTATGGGGGGATAAATGGTAATGGGAAAAATACAACAAAAATGTTAAAAAAAGAGCTTTGAAAAATGAAACAAACTTTCCGAAGTTCAGCTATATGACCATGTTTTTCGAAGATCAGCTGTATGATTAAGTATAATTTTTAGTTTATTTGGGGGCCTCCTGTTTTTGTTAAATGACATATATAGTGAAGGGCAATGAAAAAATGATACACAGAAATGTGCTTAAAGACTAACATATCCAAAATAAATCTATTTCTAAAAGTGAGAAATACATTTTTACCACATTTAATCAACTGTACTAGATCCCAGCTTTGACACTGAAGTTTATTCTCCAGGCTGAATAATTTCCTTTGTGGTGTACTCTTCTGCTCCTAGGCCTCTGGCTGTACATTACCTTATCTGATCAGGTCCGTTTTTACGTAAGAAATCAAATACCATCCCCAGGAGTCACACTATCAGCATTTTTATTGTACATTAATTCTCCAAAATATTCAAAACTGTTCTAAAGATTGATCCATTTTTCCAAATCCTTGATAATGATTTGAAGTTAAAATAAAATTGTAAAGGTAAGTTTGACTAGATTATTAAGGATGTTTAAGAAAATGGAAATAGCTATTTTAAATATCTGAAACAAATCAAAACAGCATGGTACTAGCATAAAAATGGACATTCAGATCAACAGAAAATAAGAGACCAGAAATAAACCCACATCTTTATAGTCAATTAATATTTGACAAAGGAGGCAAAACATACAACAGGATAAAGATAGTCTATTCAACAAGTGGTGTTAAGAAAACTGGACAGCCTGGCTGGTGTAGCTCAGTGGATTGAACACGGGCTGAAAACCAAAGGATCGCTGGTTCAATTCCCAGTCAGGGCACATGCCTGGGTTGCAGGCCAGGTACCCAGTGGGAAATGCATGAGAGGCAACCACACATTGATGTTTCTCTCCCTCTTTCTCCTTCCCTTCTCCTCTCTCTAAAAATAAATAAATAAAATCTTAAAAAAGAAAATTGGATATATGCAAAAAATGAAATTAAACTGCTTTCTTACACCATACACAAGAATAAACCCAAAATGCATTAAAGATTTAAATGTTAGACTTGAAACCATAAAAATCCTAGAAGAAAACAAAGACAATAAAATCTTGGATATTTCTTACAGCTATATTTTTCCTGATGTATTGCTTTGGATGAGGGAAACAAAAGAAAAAATAAATGGGATTACATCAATTTATAACGTTTTTGCACAGCAATGGAAACCATCAACAAAATGAATAGAATCCACCGCATAAGACATATTTGCCAATATATCTGATAAGGGCTTAATATCCAAAATTTATAAGGAACTTATAAAACTAAACAGTAAAAAAAACCCAAAACCCCCAAACAATCCAATTAAGAAATTGGACACTGAACTTGAATAGACAGTTCTGCAAAGAGGACCTACAGATGTCCAACAGACATATGAAAAGACGCTCAACATCTTTAATCATCAGAAAAATGCAAATTAAAACCACAATGAGGTATCACCTCATACCTGTCAAAATGGCTACCATCAATAAATCAACAAGCAACAAGTGTTATCGAGAATGTGGAGAAAAAGGAACCCCAGTGCACTGTTGGTGGGAATGCAGATTAGTGCAGCTACTATGGAAAACAGTATGGAGATACCTCAAAAATTAAAAATGGAACTGCCTATGACCCAGCAATTCGACTTCTGGCAATATATCCAAAGAAACCTGACACACTAATTAGAAAGAACATATGCACCCCTGTGTTCACTGCAGTGTTATTTATAATAGTCAAGATCTGGAAGCAGCCCAAGTGCCCATCAATAGATGAGTGGACAAAAATCGTTGTGGTACATTTACACAATAGAATACTACTTGGTTATGAAAAAGGAAATCTTCTTACCTTTTACGACAGCATGGACGGAGAGCATTACGCTAAGTGTAATACAGTTGGAGAAAGACAAATACCATTACGATCTCACTTATATGTGGACTCTTAACGAGCAAAAATAAACTAACGAAGTGGAGACAGACTCATGGATACAGAGAACAGACTGACAGATGGGAAGGCGTTAGGGGCTGGGTGACAAGAGGGAAGGGGTTAAGCAAAGCACAGAAAGACTCACGGACATGGGCAACAGTATGGTGACTGCCAGAGGGAAGGGGGTGGGGGAGGTGGAGGACGGGAGGTAACACAGGACAGACGGTGACGGAAGGAGCGCTGGCTCGGGATGGAGAACACACAACACGGTGCACAGATGATGTGTTGTAGAGCTGCACACCTGAAACCTGCACAATTCATTAACCAGTCACTCCATTAAGTTCTGTTAGGATGAATTTAAAAATATTTGGACCAAGCCACAAATGTGTACTGAAGTAGATTCTCTGTGTTGCCTAGAAGTCACTTTTAGGAGGAAGCATCTGTGTCAGCCTCGGGGGCATATAATTCAAATCAACACTGACTGCTTTAAAATTTCAAAGAGAACAACGCAAGTTTAAGAATTTTAAGTACATTTTATTAAGAATGTATCCCTTTGATAAGATTATGTTTCAGGAGGCTTTTAATGCCCTTGACATAAACTGTACACAGTATACAAAAACAAGAAAACCACAAAAAAAATCAAGGTTGAGCAAAACCATTTGGGGACAAACCTTATTTAAATTATACACAACTCAATGAAATAGTCTTACAGAAAATATATAAATACTTTTTCTTTCTATGTTACAGTTATACAATATAAATCATATTTCAATGTCTGTTCAGTGACCTACAAACACCAGAACCTCCAAATATGTAGCAGCGTATTACTAAATAAAAAAAAGAGACAAGGGAATCCTATGGTCAGGGAGTATTAATCTGAGATTTTTTCACAATCCCTTACCATTTTCAGAACTAATTTACACTATCTGTTTTACAATGCAGCTTTAGGGTTTCTGACAGGCCAGTAATGGAACATTTTCAACTATCATCTATGAAAAAATTTTTATTCCCAACCTTCTCTGCCCCAAAACTTTGCATTTTGTGCTAAATCAACCTATTCAGTGGCAAAATTACAAGGTATACTTTTTGGCATAAATTATATTTTTCAAATTAAATATTTTACAAAGAAAGTCAAACAAAATGTGCAATTTATGCATGATGTGGCATAGCTATCCACACACATTACCAAAATACTCCAAAGGGAGAAAAATCCACATTCTGTGTGAGTCATATAAACCTACTATGAATGAAAAATCCCCTGGGAATCTGGAACAAAAAGAAAAAAATGAATGCTCCTAGAAAGATTCTCAGGTTTCAATGTGGTTTGATATGCACTGCTATTAATTTCAGCGGCATGCTTTTATGATGAAACTTGTACTTGAACCTGTAATAATGTACTTCCTGAATGGGGAGACCAGGGAGAACGTCCCCAACTTACTCTGGAAAATCTGATACATCCTTTTAGTCCAATAGCTTTTCTTGTAAAACTCTTGGCAATTCTACATTTTGTTTCCCCCATGTTTTAATGGATGGATAATTTGAGACAAAACTGGAAGCACAGGACAAGGGAAACCCCTCACTTCCAAAGGGCCTCTCTCAAGGCAGCTTACAAAGCTCATGTCACACAGAATTAGCACCTCACTCTCACCATGCAAAAATAACTGTGGTTATAATTTGGATGACAATTTGATTGGTTTTTATTGCTTAATTATCTGTGCTTTAATGTGGAGATAAAAGGCATCCTCTGAATGGAATGAAAATTCCTATCTAAATAGCAGTAGACAATTCTAAGTAAGTACTGACACCTCACTGTTGAACACTCTGCCACTGGAATATGCCCTGAAAAATTCAGCTTTAATTATTTCAAACTCTGGAGGAAGAGCTGAAAACTATCAAAGCCACCATTTCAAAGGACTGGCGCACATGACATTAGAGTAACTAGTCTAATAACGTATAACCTAGCTCCAAAGAGCCTTTTCTAATGTCACTGTCTTACAGGGTGTCCATATGCTACCAATCTCTATTAAAAAATTTTTATTAGTGAGACTTCCCTCCCTCAAATATACCTAAGCATAAACAGGAAATAAAAGTATAAGAAATCTTAGATCATATTTAATTATGAATACTAATTTCTAATTTCCTTATTTATCAGTATTAACTTAGTATGTGAGGCTGAAATTTGTTCTTGAAAAAAAATTTCAGTTAGAAGTAACAATTCACTTTACAATGAGAAATTCACAGTTTACAACCAGCACAACTGTCCAAATTCCTCCAAATTATCCATAATTACCATCAGTACAAATTTATATGGACTAAGAATTCTAAAATCTTGAAAAACGGTAATATTGACATTATCTTGGTATTTTATAGTCTGGCAATATTTATTATTTATAGATGATTTTCTCAATTATTTCTATTACCACCAACACCTTTCCTAACCTTCTTTGCTATAATTTAGTATTTTTAAACACCTAAGTTAATCACTTGGCACGCATGTGAGTTTTCATCATTAACGCCTACCTTAATGCAAACAAGGACTCAAAGAAAACACATTAGACCTGTCAGTGAGATATGGATAAACCAAACAGCACTATACATTTAAGTACATTTCTTTCCTTAAATTACTGATAACCACAAAGCTCTGAGTATCTCCCCAAACTAAGTGCTACAGGCAAATATTATGATGTATACATATAAGTCTTTCAAAGAAACTGTCAAAAACAAAACAAAACAAAAAACTGTTCCGGCTAACAGTAACGAAGACTTCATCTCAGGGCAGATGAGAGAGTTTGGGTGCAGGGATGGGGTGATGTGTGTGTGGCAAAAAGGAATTACTGGTAACTTCTGAGGGATTAAACCACAGATCACACTCTACATTAACTGAGGTAGCGTTGAAAATGAATGTCTAAAATACGTTAATCCCATCGTAAATAAGATTACTACATCACCTCCTTTGGAGTTTAAACTGCTATCTGGTCTAAGTTTCTCTAACACCTGGTTCTCTGGAAGGCAGTTTCGTCATCCAAGACCAAAGACCAAGGTGACAGGCAACGTTCTTAAAAGTACTGTCGACATTTAAACAAACACCTGGGTTCCATGATAAGTTAAAGTGTAAAAAAGTGTGTGTCTTATCTTAACCGGGTTTATGAGAGAAAATCTGAAGAACCACTTTTTGACACAAGCAGCAGCTTCCAGCCCTTATCTGCTCTGTTAGAACGGGAGTTGCCGCACGGTGCACGTACGGGGTTTGCTGAAGTGCGGTCAAAGAGGTGTTGTGAAGTGAGATGAAACGCTTCATCTCAACTGGAACTTTCAGTGCCGGTCCATTTTTTAGAAAGTATCTCTGTGAGTTACGTTTGCTAGTTCACAGGGTTCTCTACAGAGATCTGAGAATAAGCCCGTATCGGAAGGCTCTGTAGTATGGAAAGTGTTCATCGACGTACGACTGTGCCAAAGCTGATGTGCGACTAAAAGCGGCATACACAAATGAGTTAGAGAAGGGTCCTACTCAGTCCAGCTGGATTTTCCTATTGATACACAGACCTAAAAAAAGATAATCCTTTCATTTACAAGCATTCTAATGATGTGGCCATGCTGTTTGTATATACAAATTTGCATATATGTGTAATTCCTGTGAAGATGTCCAAACTTCTTTGGACATATACAAATTAAATACACAAATGAACAAAACCTTGCCCTCATCCACTTAACCACTTCACAAATGTGATAAAGACAATTACTATATGCATAAACTCACCTATCACTGCATTTAGTTTGTGCAAAACAAGAACACTGATATAAAAATTAAATTACTGCTGCTTTAAAATTTGGTACTTAAGGCTTTTCACTACAATTTTTAATTGTAATAACAGTGTCATTAATAATTTTTAAAAGGAAATATGGCTCTTCTTTTTCCATGGAATGTACAGTAAATTGTAGGCAATCTTATCTTTCCCTTAAAGTATCATTTAATGCTTTCTGCTGTTTTACATCTAAATTAATAGTGCTTGTTCAAGGTCCTATTTAAAATGGTGATATGGGAAGGTGATGACAATGGAAGTCCACTGAACACATACATGCATGTTATAAGTGGGAGACAGCTGAAGTATAACATGATTTTCCGATTTTAATCAGGAACTGTAGTGAAAAACCTTAATCAGTTCAAATAGCCTATCACAACAAGACATCAAGAGAAGGAAAACAAATACGAGACTTTATGCAAGTCTAACAACATAAAAATAACTTAAAGTCCCGGGTCGTCGAGGCTCTTCTCTTGCTTTGAGGTCACAACCCTTGGCGTAGTGTTACAACGCTAAGAAAAGCTCCCCTGTTGCACCAGCAGTCCCAGCACGCCCCACTGTGGGGACAGGCTGCAGCCTCAGGGGCACTGACGCCTGGCTTCCATGCCTGAGTTAACAAACAGGGCATCTTTTTATTTACCCTAAAAAAAGAATTCAGAAATACCTGTGTGAAGGGTGCTTCTGCATATCCTATTGTTGTTCCTCTGTGTTTAAACACTTAAAATGGAAAAACAGAAAACCTGTGCAGGTATTCAGTGCTTGGCTCTTGCATGCAATGGTGACTGAAACTTTTAAAACCGTGGTAATGCACAATGAACCCCAAGAGGGCTCACCGGGGCGAGAGGGCGTTGTTTGGTGCGGAGTCTGCAGTTCCAGCGGTCCGTGTGCTAAACTGCCGGTGCGGTGCACACGGACCCTCCTGTCCCCGCCGCCCAGCCCGCCAGCATCTGCTGAGGCGGTCAGGAACTGCACAACGTGAATGTGTACATAGGAGCCGTCTACACGCATTGCAAGCGTGAGGTCAGGACTCAGCCGATGGATCAACTACGGGTTGCTTTGGTGGTACTGCCAACACGGCCTCTGCTTCTTCGTGCATCTAGGGAAGAAGGGGTCTATTTTAATAGCCTTCTAGTGCATTAACAGATACAATCTTGCTCTTAATGCACACTATGGAAATACTTTTGAAAAAAAATTTCTGAAGTACACATTCTACTTACTTGTAAAAACTGTACATCTTGAAACAGTTCTTGTATGAACCTCCGACACGGGAGTCTGAACGCGCAGTGTGCCAGCAAGTGGGAAACCTCCGAGTAGAGGCAGATGTCGTCGAAGGTTTGCGGGTACTTCTCCTTAATTCTACAATGAGAGGCAAGGCTACGGTGGGCTAAAACTAACAGTAACTATGTTTCCTCCAGAGTATCACTTTCTAAATACTTTTCTCCAGATAATGATTAGATGCCAAATTTGGGGTGATGGTATAAGAATGTAAAATATTAAATATTCCTACCTCATACCTCAATTAGATATTTTACATTCCAGGCTGTATCTTAAAATAATCAAAACCCAAATGTTTCTTGGAAAGTTAGAAATATTCTTTTTCACTGGCATGAGAAATTGCAAAATTTATTAGTTTAGTATGACTCAAATATTCTCACAATTAAGTTTTAAAATTGAAGTAAGTTTTTCAACTTGGACTGAAGTTGTTTATCCTTAACTGAACTCTCTCTGTATATCTTTCAAACTTTCAGCAGTGGCTCTGAGCTAGGACGGTCCCTGAGATCTGGCGGTGGGCTGGGCTGGCTTAGGTAGAACACAGGTTGAGGACCCCCGGCTCCTGGGGCTTCTGGCCACAGGCGGCTGCAGCGAGCCCCTGGCATCCGTGTTATTACCGGGTTGGCCAAAAAGCCTGTTTAGTTGTTTTTCCGTAAAACGAAAGACGTATTTTTCATTCTCACCAATAACTTTACGGATTTGGGTATTCTGAGTATGTCAGCTATCTTCCATGTGGCAGAAAGTTCACTGTTCTCCATTAATGTCTCGACCTGACTGTTACCAACTCCAACTGGTCTACCTGATCGTGGAGCATGGCCCAGTGACAAATCTCCAGCAAAAGTATAATAAACAAAAAATGTCACTTATTTTCTTCCACCTTCAATATTAAAATGGCTACCCAAAATTCACCCATTTTGATGTTCTTTTTAAAAAAATGCACACGGACATGGCATCTGTCCCAATAGAATCTAATAAAACTGCTTCAAACAAAGTTAAAGACAACTAAGCACTACCAGAGCCACCTTACGGAGACAGACAGACTTTCTGGCCGACCCACCATTTTGTGAGAAGCCTCATGGGAGACCCTGACGTGCTTTTCTGAGGGCCACTGCTTTAAACAGTACAAACCAAAAATGCTGAGTGTTCAGTCTGAATTTTCTTTTATCATGATGCTATGATTTGGGAAAACCATAAAAATTCTACAACTTTTATTAAGAAAAAGATGGAAAAATAGGGGAAAATTAATCGAAGAAAATATCACTTGTTTTATGTAGGTCAGCTTTTCTCAAACTTGAAGAAAGAACTCCCTCACTTTAAAATTACTAAAGACCCCCAAAATCTTATTTTTTGTGGGTTATAGCTATAAATAATTACCGTTGGAAATTGAAATAAAAAATTTTTTGAAATTTTTACTTTCATTTAAAAATAAGCCAATTCCATGTTAATATAAATATATACATATTAACAAAAAGTAGATTTTCCAACACTAAAAATGTAGTAATATTACTTCATACCCTTACAGATCTCTTTAAAGTCTCGCTTAAGAAAGACAGCTGGACTCACACACCTGCGTCTGCATCCTACCTGTCACTTGTGTGTATCTGGGTTGAAGTAGATGAAGGAAATCTGGCCTCACACAGACCATGTGCTGAGAACCACTGATGTAAGCTAATTGGTCTAACTTTGGATTTCAAGTATCTTTTTCACTATAAGAAGCACAACAAAGGATACTCATGCTCAGTATTAACTTACGTTAAAAGCCCAGTTTCATGACATTTAGTTGAAACTGAACTACTCAAATTAATGACTAATCTTAGAACTTCTTTGCGAAGGAGTATACGGCACATTGGTGTATCATCTGGAATTGTTTTAACACCTGAAAAGAAGATTAAAATATTTTATCAATATAATAATAGAAAATTACTATGCTATGGAATTTATTGTTAAATTTACGTGAAGATTTAAAACTGAGATAAATTGCACATGCTCTGCTAGTCATCTGGGAACAAGATTCTTTCTAATGAAAGCAGACAGCTAAGAGGGTACTTACAGGTGCTGATAAAAGGCCTCAGCAAAAGCGACGTCACAGTTCTGAGACAACTTTAATTAACACTGATTATGAGCAACCACCACACTTAGGTTTATTAACGATGCTTGGATTGGAATCTGAAAACCTACCTAGCAGCAGTTCTGTGCTTTTGGTGCTGCTGGCTGAGCCTTCTTGAGACGCTCCATCGCTGCAGCCAGAAACCCCCGAGAACTTGGAGGGAACCACTTCTAAGGGATTAGGGATGCTCTGCTCGCACCAGTCCGAATATGGAATGTCCTGAAGGTCTGAAGGAAAAATTCGTTATTTCAGTTAAAGTACTGCGATGGCTTCATGCCTATGCTTGCATTGCACGCCACAGAGATGTTCCTTGTAATTTCTGTCCAGTTTTCAACAATTATTTTTCATGATGAAGATTTTCAAAACAAACTCAGGCTACTCAGATAATGAACTCTGTGAAATTCTGAAGACATTTATACATAAGATTTTATTTTCCTAAATTATAAAAGTATTAAAATATGTTTAAAAATTCAAGTAAAGATGTATGTAGAATAAAAAGTGAAGACACCTTATTTATCCCTCTCCTAGTCTTTCCACCCCCAAACTAAATATTGCTCTTCGTAGAAATATACTGTTTAAAGTCTGTATATAATTTCAAGTCTTTTGCTATTATAAATTTATCTTTTTTGCTCTTTGGGTATAAAGTGGGATTATACTATATGCATTATTCTCTGATTTATTTTTTCCCTATTTAATAATTACTAACATATGAATCTATTTCTCTGGCTTACCGTATTATTCCTTAGAATTAAATTTACTATACTACCCATGTATGGCAAAGGTACTCCAAGATGGTATTTTAAAGTAACCAAATATCTTAGCATTGCTAAAATAACATCAATTTTTTTTAACTTAAAAACTTTCTGGGCACTTAAATCATTAGGACAAGAGAAAATCAGAAGTCTTTGGTTATTCTTGTAAGGGAGTAACACTGGGCAACCTGTAAAATCACACAACTGTAGCACTATAGGAAGCACTGGAAGTCCGTTAAAGCTTCCATCCGAGGAGGAGAAGGTTCAGAGAGCAGAGATGCACCCAGCGGGACGGTAAGACCTCCGGACAGCAGCGTAGCGCTTTTCCACCACAGCACGCCGTTGGAGGAGAGGAAAAGGTGCACATGCAAACTTCAAATCCTCACCCAAGGACATGTTCATTGATTTTAAAGAGGGAGAGAGGGAGACAGAAACATCGACCTGAGAAGCACTAGGTTGCTTTCTGTAAGCACCTGGGCTGGGGTCCAACCCACAACCCAGGTACATTGTGCCCTGACTGGAAATCGAACCTGCAACTTTTTAGGTGTACAAGATGATGCTCCAATCACTTGGGCCACCTGCCCAGGGCAAAAAGTATATTTTTTACAGTACAGGAAACTAGACCAATGTTAATATGTACTACCTCTCCTATGTTGTTTTCCACAGAACAAAAACATCACCACCTCATCTCACCTAATCACCTCCTAAGTACTCATTATGCGATACTAAACAAAGGACGTGGCATTGGAAAATATCTATAAATTTAGCATAGTTTTAAAATTTCAGTTATTAAGAAAATCATGTGTCTGTCAGTTAATTAAAAGTAAAATATGCTACTTAAATTATGCATTGATTTTAAAAATAGACTTATTGCCAAAAGATCTGAGAACTGAAGAAATGCTTAAAAACCAGTACCGCTGAATAACTAGGCAAGAGATGAATGTTATCTTAGACTCAGCTGATGAGCCACCTAGGGAGTAACATGAGAAAATGTTCCAGCATAAGTAACGGTAAGGAAGTTATGCTTTCCTCCATTGATTTGTTTCTAAAAAGTTGTAAACTTACTTATTTAAGCCTCACTTTAAACCAGTAACAACCCCCAACATTTCTAACTTGTTAGAATTGCATTCTATTTCTAAAGATGTCACTTATTCTAATTTAAAAAAATCATTTTTCTAGATAAGTCAGGTTCTAATACAGTAATTAGTTCATTCCTTTTTTGGAGATGAGAACAGCATCTTAAGTGAAATAATAACAAGGCATTTCTTATGTAGGATACATTTCTGTGTATGTGAAACACATTAAGTCACATGAATAAACTTTTTAAATGACATAATTTCGTGTTACATGGAAACTTCAGAAAACATGTGGGAAAAACGTGGACACTATCTAAAAACCGGCAGGATAAGGAGAAGCAAAAACTCTTGGAAGTGGGCAAAGGAACACAGCTAGTTGGCCTACTTTTTCTCTTGCATGCAAGATAATTTAGTATCTGAGTCCGCTGAAGGCAAAACCACATATAGTCAGTTAATGATATTCACCTTTAAGGACTTTTATTTTCCATCTTCTCTTAAAAAAAGTATTCAATGCAATGAACCTTAGACATACTTTTACTCAAGACATTTCAAAATTATTTTTAATTTGGATGAAACATTGTGTCCATAAACTAAATCATTTTATCTACATGATTGATGTTTAGCTTTAACTATTGTGGTTTGCTTTTATTGTTTCCTCTATTTTTAATTAATAATATTCTAGTTTAGCTTTCTCTTTTAATTAAAAATGCAGATATGAAGTATGTGGCAAAAAATAAAAAGCTCTAAGCAAAAAACATATGAATCTATATGGTTAATTCAGAAAAAATCATAAGCTTGTTTTTTCCTACCAGAAAGTAGTAAATCCCAAATAGCTTGTGGGAAATGCTGAAATAATTATTTAATAAAAAATCCAAAATTTCTGTAAGGAGCTCTACCTCTAAAAATATAGCCATGGGATAACCAATTCTCTTGGGTAGAAGATGTAAAAGAACATGAGCAAAATGTTCCTTAGGAGCACAGTAAGACTTACGAGAGAATATTATTTCTAATATAAACAACCTAAGAGCCTAAGTCTTGTAGACACCAAAGCTCACTGCTCTGCCATGCCTGCATCAGTGGGCCGCAGTGTTTCTGGAAGCATTTCCTGCCCCTCACCCCACCACTTCATCACTTGGGCAAGGCCACACAGCTAGGGATCCAGTCCATCATTCCCCTCTTCCATCATCTGCACACCACTGGTATTTTGTAAAGATTTTGATTAAAACATGGGTTCTACAACTAAAATAATTTTGAAAACCAACACTGTGTTATTTATAAGGCTTTCCTCTCCGCAGTGTAGTTTCTACCTACTCCTTACAAATTGTCAGTTTAGTAACCTAGACATTCAAACTCATCTTGCTGTTGTCTCCTAGAGTTGGCTGATTGTTTCTAATGCTTTTACTTTCACAGATGGCCTGGTCTAATACATGAGGGTTTCCCAATGTGGTGACATTTATATAAAGTAGACCCAACAAACACATCTAATACTAAACGTTGAAAGGCTGACACTTTGCCTTGCACAGTAGAACTGTGCAATGCATAAACATCTGTGAAGGTGGAAGACACAATAAAACGTTACTAAATATCATATTCTAGTAGCCTTTCCTCTGAGCTTTAGCACTTTTTGAATTACCACCACCATCACTACTGCCACTGGGCAGAATGTCTTAGAGAATGAAATGTCTTGTGTTCAGATCTTGACATCGCTTTAAAATGGTCATTAAATATAGTAGGACTATTTTGTAAATTTTTACTATTTATTTATTCTTATTTTTTCCATTACCAGTTACCCCCCATATACCCTAGTAGATTTTTTTTTTTAGTCCTGCCATGGATAAGGACGTCTTCTTTCCCATACACAAAACCCTTACTACAGCCTACAGCCGTGCTTCTCCAACTTTACTGTGTACACGAACCATGTAGCAGTCTTGTTAAAATGTGGATTCTGACCCTGTATGTGGGTGGAGTTTGAGATACTGCATTTCTAACAAGGTCTCAGGTGAGGCTGATGCTGATGCTATGCTGCTGGTTCACTGATCACACCTGGGGTAGCAAGGGCTCTGCAGGGCCTGTTCTCTACCTGTCTTTCTAGGCCGCTCTCGTATCTCCTCCTCCCTTGCTCCCTGAGTTTAATCTGCACAAGTGTCAGTTTAGTTCCTTCTAGTGCTGGTATCGCTTTCATCAGAGAAGACCTTTGCTCAGGCTTTCCCTTTGTCTTTTCAAATTCTCTCTACTCCAGCCTTCTCTTAGCTTCTATTCATTCTTTGCACCACAGCTCAGTATTAACTTCTTCAGAAGTTTCTTCTTTGACCTATTTTGCTATATGCCTTTGCTAATACTTGTGCCTATCCCAGATGGCACTTTTTACAAATTCAGGACTATATCTGTGCAATTAACTGATCTGATAGATGGAGCAATCAATTAACCAATCAATCAATCCATTTCTTTCCCCACTGAACTAAAGCTCAAAGAGTACAAGAACAACGTCTTTACTTTTCTCTCTCCCAGGTGCTTTGCTGGCATCCAGTTTAACGGCTCACCCAGAGTAGTGGTGTGCTGAACATCATGTTGAAAGCACGAATGAGTACAAGTTCAGTGACTTTTTAACGATCCGCCTCCTTCCCTTCACACCCCTGAGATGAGTTTTGGCAGTAAAGTGCAATCCTTTCCCCATTAAGAGTCATTCCCCCGCTGCTGCTCCCTCCATCAAACACTTTGCATCGCTGGAACAACAAGCCACGGGCCCTGCCAGAGAATGGAGAGCCTCTGACTGCAGCAGGTCTTCACAAGCCCCACATGCTATGACGCTGCGTGATGACTCCCAGCTACGGACGGCAGATGACTAGCACTAGCTGGGACTGTGACTGGGTACACAGGGGCTGGGTTCCCTATTTCTTACTGGATAAATAAGTAGGAAGTATAGCAAAAATCCACAGTGAGTGCTTCGTAAGAACTACTGAATGAGGGATGAAAAGAGCAGAACTTGCAGAAGCGAAAACACCATCAATGACCCGTGCACACCGCCAAGTGGTGTACAACAGCACCTCCTCCACCACGTGCCGTGCTTGCGAACGACACTGCTCAAACCTTTCCACTCACAGGGCTGTCCACGGTGGGCAGTGCCTCATCCAGGGGTTTGAAAAACCCAGGCCCTACTGGGGCCCGGAACCATGAAGGCCATGAATACCCCAGGACACCCCTATCCCATCTGCAGCACAGCAGTGTGCTATAACCCATCAGCTGGGAAGCTCTGAATCATACATAATACCAAGGAGGAAATTGGAAGGGTGGTCCAGAGGACTTGGTCATCACTGGGTTTTTCTGAGGGTAGCTAAGTGATATCCACCAAGAAAAGGTATCTATGGTAATACTTTAAACACCTATACACTAATGTGAAATTGCTAATATATGTCACTTGTTGAATCATATGAAAAAGCTAAATCTGGGTCTGCTTTATTTACTGCCTCACCAAAAACATACTGAGTGCTTACTATACAAAGCAGTATGTAGTTAAGTATCAGCACTATAAAAATTAAGAGATATAACCCTGGCTGGTGTAGCTCAGTGGATTGAGTGCGGGCCTGTGAAGCAAAGGATCGCGGTTCGATTCCCAGTCAGGGCACATGCCTGGGTTGCAGGCCAGTTCCCGGCAAGGGACCCATGAGAGGCAACCATACATTGATATTTCTCTCCCTCTCTCCTTCCCTTCCCCGCTAAAGATAAAAAAATAAAATATTAAAAAAAATTAAGAGATATAATATCAGGCCATACTCTGAAGGAACTTAGTAAGTGCAAGGGAAAGAATAACCAAGCAGTAATTATCAAAAGCGATCTATGTACAAGGGCAATGAGAGTAGAGAGGAAGGAGTGTCAACATCTAACTCAGATAAAACACCTCTGACATTTAGAATGGGGTAGACTGACTAAATAGACAATGTACTTGTGTGCGAATTGCCATGTGTGTAAGAAAGGGGGGAACAAGAAGAAACAGCAGGGAAAACACATATGCCATGGCTAGAATCATGAAAAAGAACACAATTTGTTTAAAAACTTCAAGTCAATCAGTAATGGTACGTAAACTATGAGAGAGGAGAATGGTAAAAAAAGACACCAGACAGATCACACACAGGCCTTGGGTGCTGCGTGTGAACAGATGGTGAGGAACTGTCAGGGAATGAATTCCAAACCATAGTACGAAAGTAAACTGGAAGGAGCCAAACTGGAGAAGGAAACACCACCCCTCCGACAGGGGATGCTGAATGGCTGAACCAAGGCTGCGGTTATGAGAATGGAGTAAGGGGGATGATCGATAAATTCGCGTTCAGATGGGTTCATCCAGAAGGACACACTCACTCACCTGAATGACTACATATTGCACTTAGTTGGTTACTGGGCTGAAAACCCAGAATCTGAACACAGACACAATAAAGGCAGTTATCATCTGTATGCTCCTGTAGTCCAGTGTCTTCTGTACTTTCTAAAAACAGAGAAGCATCCGAATGGACTGAATTCATTATTTCCGTAAGACTCATCTGCTGTCGCAGCAAGTGAAAGGAATTTTTTACAAGACCTCCAGTTCCAGATGGAAGACCTGAGTGTGAATAAATATAAAGCAATCTGATAAAGAAAGTATCAATGATGCTTCTTTCAAGGTGCCTTAAACTACTTGAAATTTCAAAGGAGGGAAACTAGGAAAGAAAACCAGAACTCTTTTTTATCACTCAAAATCTAACCTTAACTGGGAAGATAAAACAATAATTTGCTTTAATCAGGAAAATAATATAGTCAACAGATATATTTATACTACTGTAATATGAGGTTTTAGATTCAAAATGGAAACTGTACAATTAAGGCATCATTTCAATTATCCTCAATATTTGCATAAAGAGAAGCAATAATTCTGAGTCTAAAGAGGTACTTATTTAAAAACAGAACTCAAGATCACAAAGCTTTAAACCTGTGGTTGAGATGCATATAGTCATTAAAATATTACAGTTGATAACAAAGAGAGTTCATGTAATGTGTAAGTACATTTTTATCTTCCTCCTTTGCCCAAATGGCTATGTCTTAGACCTATGAGAATTAGTGTCACAACTTTTCCATGTACTACTTTTTAAAAACACAAGTAACTGATCTAGTTTTAGTCTTCTTAGAGGATGGGTACTTAGTTGAAGAAACACTTTAAGTCTCACACACACACACACACACACACACACATTTGTGGTTTAATTTTAAATGAACTCAAACAATTGTTTTGGTATAATTTTAAAGATGGTCCAAATGTAAGTATCCCTGGATTTGTAGTGTTATCCTACTAAAAAGAACATTCTTTTCAATTTTAATTTTTTTTCTTTTTACTATAAAGAGAAGTCTGAGAACGAAACCATGCATTACCTCCCGCATCATGAGCAAACACTCTTGGGCCTCGATCGTCATGTGGAGGTATATTTTTAGTCTGAAAATAGGGAATATCCTTTACCTAAAACAGATATAAATCATGGTAAATCCTGCTATAAAAAATAAGTCCACTTTATGAATTACTAGCAAAATCAAATGAAATACAACTTAAATAGAATTATTAGAGCACATGAACCTATAACAAAAAATTTACTGAAGGTTAAATTAACAAAATTTGACAAAATAACAAATAATTCTTAAATCCTTATCTATTCTTGGTGATTTAAATGGATATTAAAGTAATTATTTTAGAATTATCCAAAATGTCTTTAAACCTCCGAGCAAATGTGTATTCTTTAGTACTATGTACCACCTGGGGATGTGAGAGTGTCTCAGGGGACTAGGGTGACCCCCTACAACTGGGCACAACATGGGCTATCCTGTGTGAGAGAAACAGGACCAAGGGTTAAAAAAACAGGGGATACAATGTACATCTCAGACCTACACAATGTCATGTCAATGATTTCTCAGTTTCAAAAAATCCAATAAGGAGTAAGTCAAATATGACTAAAAAGGAAGGTTAGGAATTCACTAAATTTCTACAGAGAATATACTGATAAAGAAATCTCACAAGATGCTCGTTAACAATTAAGGCATCAGAAGGAAGATAGTGTTCTGTGGACCCGGAGACACTAAATAATAACATGTAATAGCTGAGAAAGGTAAAGTAATTTTCATAAAACTTCTTTAAACAAAACTGCCTTTAAAATCACTTTCTCCAAATTAGCATTCACTCTATACTTTCTAGCAAGCAGTTATAGAACATGAAAAACCAGGAAACCAACTGGTAAGAAAATGACAGGATTTATGATACCTGGAATATATCGTTGATGTCTACTGGGAGAGCAAGACCAATATAGTCATCTGAGCTCCCGTATGTTGCACTGGACACCATAGACCTCACCGAGGAGGATCGCTGCAGGGTATTTTGATTAATAGGACTTAATAAATCTTCTTTATCTAACGAAGCATAACTTAAAGCTTTCATGAACCTATAACACCATAAAAAAATCACTTGCATTAGTTTCTTGATTTGTAACATGTATTAATTACATAAAGACATTTTAATTTATTTTATCTTCATAAAAGATAAATAGCTAGTAGCTAGCCAAGTACCAAATAGTGCCATCTTATTAACTGAGAACATATAAACACTTGGAAATATTCAGCTGTTATAAACTGATGTACAAAAAGTCATCATTAATGTTGACCATTACCAAAAACAACTGTTATGGTCATCCAGGTATAACTTTGTTATTATTTTTATGAAAAATGAGAAAAATTACTTATTCTCTGAATGGTAATTACTTCAATGCTTCATAAACATTAGATTCATGTAATACAAAAGACAGATAACAAAATACAAAAATGGTATAATTTGTAATTACAAGATAGTCTTACATGAAATACTGATACTTCCTTGATGTACTCCTTACTGAGTCCCTAATGAATATATATAAGATACACACACATATATATATATATAAAAGATATATAAGGTCTACTGATATAAGATACACCTTTCTCAGGCAGACTGCTATTCATGCAATAGACATGCTAAAATATTTACTAGACATCTGCTTTGTACAAGAATATACAAGGAACTACTTAAGGCTCCACAGTATATGTATATTGATATTTGGAAGCCCAAGTTCTTTAAAATGTAGTAATGTAGCCTGGTATTAAAGCAAAAAATTATTTGTGAAGCACATAAAATAAATGCTTCATAAACAATCGCTACTAGGATTATCATAGCAAAAACTACTCTTAATTTCTACTAATCTCCACCTAAAAATCACTAATAAATGAAATTTATGAATTTCAAAAAACAGGTCAGTGGTTTTTAAGTTGTACTGTTATACTTCTCTAACTCCATAACACTCAAGGTCTACTGGTGTGGATAGAAGGAATATTGGATTACTTGCCTTTCTGATCCCTACTTCAACCAGAGTAGCTCTATCTTTATCTACTCCACATACTATTGGGTTTCCATAGAAATGTTTTTGTGAAGGAAGAATTTTTTTACTTAAAAAGCAACATTTAAAAAGCTTAAAACTTCTGACCTAGTCCAGTCTCTGCTAGAGGAGGCACGTGAAGTGTAGATATTTACTATAGATTTATAATGGTGAACAACTGAGAGGTGTGTCTGGCTTTGTTCTAGATTGCCGAGGTTTGCAAAGCTGTTGAATTCCAGGAAGATGACACATTACAGCATAATTCAGAACTTTGTCCAAGTTCCTTCACACATTGCCAGGATCAGAACTCAGGATTAAGGGATTCCTACTTCAGTGTTTTTTCTACTACGCACAAGGTACTCTCTCAGTAAGACACAGTTTTTAGGGTTGTCGGATTCATGCTATCCATCACACCACACGTATCAGCATGCCTACCCTGCTAATGTTTTAAGAAAATGAACAAACAAAAAATCTCAGCCTGGATTCAAAACCATTATTTTAAAGTAAACTTGTAGTTATCACCCGCTGTTTTATTTTCTCTGAACTAACCCAAGAACAGAAATAGGAAGACCAATGCCAACATGAGTTCTTCCTCCGTGGAACCCAGTACAACAAAGTAAGCACCAAATACAATTTGCAGAACAAGCGAAAAAGACTTGATGGGCATGAAGTTCTGTTGTGGTCTCGCGCCTCTGCATAAGCTGTTCCTTTTTCTCTTGACTGCTTTTTCTTATTTTTATTTTTTCTCTCCCAAGAAACTAAAAACTCTTATCCCTTCTTTAGAATACCAGTGATATTTCTTTATAGTACCAGTGATATCTAAGAAATTTCCTAATCTTCTCCTGTTCTAACAGAGAATAGGGGAAATAAGATCCTAAAAACCCACACTGGTTAGAGAATGAACAGCTTGGAGTTAATGTCTTTGTAATTTACTCCTGTGAATATTTAAGCACTACAACTTTTTATCTGCGCTTCAATCAACGTGGACAGAAATGCCTGCTTCAGTGAGAGACAATGAACTTCACCGGAAAGTTCGGCATGAACAGCCCGTCTGCTGCTGTACTGCACTGTAAGACAGCAGCGCTCTCACTGTTAAATTCGGTGTACTGTGTTACTCACTGCCCCGACTGAATGCTACCAGGCTGCTGTGGTCTTTCAGTTCTCAAAGGCTTTGTCGTTGTACTAAAGTTTCCTCCTCGGCTACCAATTTCATCAGCGGCCCTTTGCTGTTACCATGTGCCCAAAGAAGAAACTTCTAATTGTTGCTTCTATGGGCCTGAAAACCAGTACCTAAGCTGTTAGAATAAATGTTAACAAACTGTGAATACAGTCAGAAGTACCTCCTTTGAATAAAATTCATGAACTTCACTGCACTGACTTATATTGGTGAGCTGATGAGAGGTTTGTCTGGCTTTGTTCTGAATTGATGAGGCTGCCAAAACCAGTGTGTTCCAGGTAAATGAAACATTACTGCATAATTTATGGAATTATATAAAAGAGACATAATTATCGGCTGCTACCAGGAATCCCATCTACTAAATTCATTACCAATATTAAAACAAAACTTCTTAATAAACTCTTCATGTGATGAAGATTCTGGTTATATAAGAGCCGAATGAATTACACTACGAAAAGATCACCAATTATGATGATGATGGTGGTAACAATGGCTAACTTTTAGTGAATGCTTAACACGTGCCAGGCATTATTCTCAGTACTTGACAAGTAGTGAATAAATGTAAATGAGTAATTTCAAAGAAAGAACATTTTTAGAACTATTTGGCCCAACAAGAAACAACAGAAACAGGTAAAGAAATTTTTTCAGCAAATACAACATTGCATATCTAAATTGTTTACTTTGACCAGCCTGCTACAATCTTTAGATATGGCATAGAAATTCCCTAAATCAACATTCCCCAAGCTTTTTGGCCTCAAGGACCATTTTTTTCCATGGCTGGGGTTGGGGGACACAGAGGTGGATCTCAGGCAAGGGGCTACCCTTACAGCCAGGTTCCTAACAGGCCCCAGCCTGGGGGTTGGGGACCTGGGCCCTAAAAGTTCTTCAGTACAGGCCCATCGGTATTCCTGAAACCCGAGGGCCAAGTAATTCACTTAATGTTCATTAGGTTCCTACTTAATAATAATGGCTACTTAAACTAAAGGAAATTCACTGAAATTTACAGTTATTTAAAAAAAAAAAAAGGTCAACTTTTGGAGCCTTAAATTGACCTACCTGAAAAGGTTGTTTGTTATTGTAGGTCTTAAGCTCCTGATTCCCCCGACATGCTTCCTTTTAAAATCAATCCTTGCAGAAGCGAGAAATAAAAAAAAAAAAAAAAAGCTTGTGACTTATCTGTGCTTGCAAAGCATGTATGTTTACTTTCAGGGCCTAAAGGAGTTTCTTTTCCCCCCTCGCAGCTGCAAGAATCCATTTCAAACCACATCGGGTAACTAGGAGCTTATAGCCCTACCATAGTAAACAATAGGTCAGTTCAGAGGCTTCTACGTAGAGGTAAGACCTGGCTACGCTTTCCATTTAAGTCTGTTAAAATACAAACACTACTGTTCGGTTTTAAGTGTGTATTTACTCACCTGCTTGGTGTTAGCCTGGACTCGAAGCTGTTGGCCTTCATGGTGATGGTATCAGTGAAGAGCACATCTTTTGCTGGAGATGCCAAAGCTTCAGAATGAGATAGAGATGGATGCATTCTTTGTTGCTGTAACCGTTTCAGCGTAGCATAGCCAAAGGCATCTCTAGAACTTGTGTAACTAAAGTTACAATCTGCTAGACTTTTAATTGTAGCGATAGAGGGTGCTTTAAGGGACTGTGCTCTTCTGGGAAGTGTATGAGAAGAACCCGGAGGCACCAGGGACACTGAGTTTGACTTGGAGAGAGAGAGGTGGTTAGACTGTGGCGTCAAGTAGTGGCTTGTCTTTACAGTTTTAGTACTTACCACAGTACTCATACTTCCACAGTCTGTGTCCGCAGTTGTAGCATCTACTCCTACCGTCTCCCGGGAGGGACTTGAGCTCATCGAACTTATCCCACTCGTTGTAGTGTCTGTGTTAAAACTTTGGCTACGTATCTTCATATGCGAACTCGTTGAACTTTCCACAACTAACCTTTCTCGGCTCGTGTTTTCTCTGTGATTCTCTGAACCAAGACTCTTGGTGAATTTTAAGTCATTTTCTCCAATACTTGGAGTACTACCAGTGTCTTCAATGTGCCTATGCCCAACGAATGAAGTTTCTAATTGTAATGTTTTCTGCACTGTGGGTGTGAAATCATCACTATGATTAAAGTCAACACTGGGCTCCGTAAGCGTTCTGACCCGCCTGTTGCTTGTCTTGTTTTCAGATGACATTTTCCCTCCTTTCGGGTCACTGCTACTACGATGTTTTTTATTAGGCAACGTAAGTGAATTTAAGATACGATTCTTCACAAGTTTGCTAGAAGCAAAGAAAGGGAATGAATTTTTATCCTTTACAGGTCCAGGCCGATCATAAAAGGCTGGTTCTGCATCTTCACTGATGTCGAGGAAAAATGTGCTCGTGGAGCTGCTGCCAAACCGGTCATCCTCCATTATGAACATACCTGTGACCAAAGGACTGATTAATAAAAACACACAAAAATGGCAAGCATAATCATGGTGCCTAGCAGTGACACATTTCCAGGAATTTTTAAGTCATAGGAAGTAAACACATTGTCAAAAATGAAGGGGTAAGTTGGTGAGCCACAGAAAAAGAGCTTCATTGACAGGGCTGTTCCAGATGTCATCAGCTGAAATGAGGTCACTGGAGGAGGGCGGCCCTCAATCCAATATGACTGGTGTCTTTGTAAGAGGAGGGAACACTGTGAAGACAGACACACAGGGAGAATGCTATGGGATAACAAGGCAGAGACTTGAGTGAGGCAGCTGCACGCTCTCAATGCCAAGGACTGCCAGCTATCACCAGAAACTAGGAAGAGGCAAGGAACGATTCTACCCAGAATTCCAGAGGGTCCATGACACCTTGCTTTCAGACTTCCTGCCTCCAGAACCATGAGAATCAACTTCTGTTTGAAGTCACTCAGTTTGTGGTACTCTGTTATGCCATCCCTAGGAAACTAATATACTCACCCCCTGTGACCACTAAAAGAATTTTGTTCTTTCCATTATATCTGTTATTACAAAAAAATTGTGCTCAATTAAAATATATTATTGGGGGATAAACAGAGCTTTCTTGAGGCCCAGAGTCTGGGCTTAATGTAAAATTATAACATTATGAGGTTCCCCTGTTATTTCCAAAGGAAAACAATAGAATTACTCATGGTACAGCCTACATGAAGTTTCTTTTCATTATTCCAGAGTGTTTCCAAAACCTCCAGGTATTCAGGATAAAATTAAAGAGAAAAAAAAATAAAAAGGACTTGACCATGGATGTTCACTTAGTTGGTACAGATTCTTGATGGTTTATTCTTCAAGTCACAATAGGCAGGAGAAATTAATCTTATAATACATTCCCAGTCTTAAAATACACTTAGAAAGAACCAAGTCAAATTCACATTTGTAAATTCACATTTAAACCAATTACGTTTACTTCTCATTTGCTGTAGGTACTAAGACACTCATCTAAATTTAGTGCTTAACTCTTTAAAGACTCAAACCCACAGGCTTAATGACATCTATAGGATTTTATTCTATTTCTATGTTTAGTCTATTGAAGAACTATAAAATACTTCAAATATAAAGTCAAAAATGAAATTGTAAATAAACTTGCATAGTACACTATATTTCCATATTCTGTCCATTCTGATCTACATTTTTCACACTTAATATCTCTAAAGTCAGGATGCATCTTGCAAGCAGGGATATGGCCTACTTTAATAGGCAGCATTTTTTCCCTTCTTTTTTAGTGGTATAAAAATACTGGTACACCTCATAATTCATGGCATCTTAGATCTGGTGAAATATGGTTAGATAAATGTTGTACTATCTTCTTTTAAAAAAAGTCTTAACTTTTATACACATAATAACGTTTAGCATAGAGCTTAAAATCACAAACCATTTTCTATTTAATTGATTTTTGACATTCCATCATTTAAGTTTCATGGTTCAATTTTAAAATTTAGCTCTTTTCTCAAAAATGAACACGTGAATCTATCTTTTGATAAACATATTCTGAGTCAACAATCTGTATCTGAGAAACAAATTAAGAAGATAGGAAAATAAACATTTATTTGTTACATTACATGACAAGCAAAAACGGGCAATGGTTCTTCTGGTTCTGGCATATGACTTATTATTTAACTCCAAAAGTAGGATTTTTCAAAGGCTATTTAGAAAGCAAAGAGAGAGAACAATGCAGGTCATGGCTGTATATTCTATTGTGAAAAAATATGCATTTCCAAGAGGCTATTATTGCCAAATCATCTTAGAAAAGGTAAATTAGGAAAATGACAAATACATGCAACTGTGGTGACGCGAACACAAGTGCTAACTTTGGCTCACTTTACACAGCCCGGCCCCAATACTCACTTGATGGTGCAGACTCACTCTCACTATTATGTCTAGAGCTGGTTGACTCCGAGTTCAAACTTAAGGTGCTTGGTATGGATGAGAGCTCATTACAGAGTTGTTCCACATCATCTGGAACCACTGGCCACAGGTGTTTGCGACTGTGCCTTACAGCATCCCAGTTGTGACATTTTAGAATGTCACAGCCTTGTTTGGTTTTGGCTATGAGCCCAAGAACATATACACAAGTCCTGTACATAGAAGACATAGTAATGACCATTTAAAACTCCAAAATGAGATTTCTAAAGCAACAAAAAAAATACTAGTTTGCTGGTATGCACATTTGATTTTTCTTCAAAGCTATTAAAATTGTTAAGCTCATGGGAAAATGTATTAGAACAAGTCAGGCGTAAATCAGAAGCAATAAATAACATGAAAACCTTCCTAATAAAAATATTAATCATAATGAAATAATTTAAAAGAACATAATGCAATCTTAGAACGAAACATATATTAGCCATTTTTCTTAAGGAATAAATCTGGAATATTCAGGTTACTGGAATATTCAGGCAAACACTATAGTTCACTATTTATGTGTAAGGTAAACTTCAATATTATAATGAGAAAAACAGAACGGTAACATTAAACGAGGATCTAAGCGGTCCCGGAGATGCTCAACTTAAGGAACCAACAGTTCCAACGGACGGCTGTGAGTCATGAAGTACTCTTCCCTCACACCTGTCTGTGAGCAGTAATATGCTGTACACTAGAAAGACTTCTGAGTCAAGTGACATACCCTCTGATGGAAAGAACCTCACACTGTTTTGCAAGTTTGAGTATATCTGGAATTATATTTTCTTCCTGCAGCAAATTGAGACCCCAATTTGAGGAGCCAATATTTCCCTGAAAGAAAAGAAATCACTTTTATCCAAACTCATACAATAATACTCTTTCAAGAGATTTGGAAAGATAGCCAAAAAAAGGATAATTTTAATCCCATCTATGAGAAAAATAAAATGTGAAATAAATCTTAAATAAGAAACTTTAGGAATTAATGTTCCATTGCCTTAGCAAGAAAATTAATAGTTTAATCATCTATTTTCCAGCTTAAAAATAGTATTTAGCCCTGGCTGGTGTGGCTTAGTGGATGAGCACCAGCCTGTAAACCAAAAGGTTGCCAGTTTGATTCCCAGTCAGGGCATGTGCCAAGGTCATGGGCCAGGCCCCCAGTTGGGGGCCTACAAGAGGCAATGGATCGATGTATCTCTCACACATCAGTGCTTCTTTCCCCTCTCTTTCTCCCTCCCTCCCTTCCCCCCTCTCTAAATAAATAAATGAATAAAATCTTTAAAAAAATATTTAAATGGTCAAGAACAATCTTAGTCTCTGAATATTATCTAGAACAAGTTCCAAATAAAATAATTTTTATTTACTTATAGTATTAATGGGAAAATTAGAAAAATCAAAAAATAACAAAAATCTTATAGAAATGTTTATTACAAACCAAGGCCCAAAGAGATGCTTTCAGTTTTTTAATTTCCTCCCATTTATCCAAATCTGGTGTACGAACACTGTGACAGAGTTCTGTAATAATATTCTGGAGAAAGAAAGAAAAAATATGAGGAACAACTGTTTTTAATGTATTTTCTTATTATATCTTAGGACCTTATTTAAGGTTTACCTTTAGTAAACTTTGCATATTTAAAATTCTAAAATAATTTTATGTAACATATCTTGAGAAGCACATCAACTCATAGCTAATATTCTAGAATCAGCACTTATTACCTATGTGGCCTTAAGAAGTTACTTAATCTCCCCGTGTCTTGATTTCCCAATCTCTAAAATAGGACTAGTAATAGCACCTATCTCACAGGTTTGATTTAATGAATCATTACATATAAAGTGCTTAAAAATGTACTTAACACTTAGTGTTATAAAAATATTAGTCAACATTATCATTTATTTTAAATATAAAATAACACACTAATGCCAAGACTTTATTATACTATGTAAGTAAAGACACACTAAGCAAATCATTTAAATTTTTAGTTAACTTTAAAAAATTGGTATAAAGATATGTACCCCAGTAGTCTTTGCAACATAATATAGAACGCGCAAAAATAGGTTTACAGTTGTAATACAATAATACAATAATTAATAAGAATAATAATACAAGAATAAAATCTGTGTTTTACGTACTCACAACTGTAAACTTACTTTTGCCCACCCCATATATGAAACTATAGACTATATTTATGCAAAATTTCTGTACTGAGATGAACACTGACACGAGAAGGAACTAAACGGCTATATCACACACAAATACTTCTATCACTCTTTCTAACAGAAGAAAAAGGTGATACGTATTGAAAACACCGAGTGGTAAGACATATTCACAGCCATAAACCTGGCATGCATACTAGACTTGAAGAACTGCTGGCTTAAGCCTTTACATTCCGTGAAGGGTAAGAGAATAGTGAGGCACTAGGCCAACTTAAACTCTCCTGGTCACCAAAGATAACTGAATTTGTACCAGTTATTTGGGTAAACTTCCCAATAAGAGGAATGAAGAAACTCAGTTCTTTAGTCATGTTTTTACTAAGGAGATGAACTTTCCCAATACACTCTAAAGGAAAAAACTCAGACCTTCACCGGGTCACAGGCTTTATGTAACAAATAAGCTTAAAAAAGGTGACACATATATCAAGGAAATGCATGCGAGCTGGTAATACATCTAAGGATTACCCACAAAGACCGCCAAAGTCAATTACAAGATGGATGCTTTAGAAGCAATTTTGCCACTGACCTTGAGGCTTCTGAGAAGTTTTCACAAAAATAATACTTCAATAATATTAAGATTTTTTCCCTACTATTGTAGCTATTTAAAATAAGCAAATTATGTGTTTACCTGTACTTCCAACAAATGGCAGCCTGTTTTGTGGTGTACCAGTTGTCCATAAAGGTGTACAGGCAGGTAGACATGAGGACGCTGCAATCTAGTGCAATAAAGTTGATTGATATATCTATTGGCTCAGTTTAAATATGTCAATTAAAACAATTACTAGTAACAAAGTACTAGGTAAAAAGAATTATTAGATATAATCCCCCAGCATAAATAAAAATATGGAAGCAGAAAGACATGAGGATTTCTCTAGAAAGACAATAGGTTATCTGGTCTCAGAGTTATAGCAAGGGAGCTAAGACTAGAAAGACTAGTAACAGCAGGCAGGGTATCCGAATGCCATCTCTGCAAGAGTATTCTCAGTATGCTATGAATGCCACTGAATTTTTGAGCAATCTAATCTGTCCTTTAGGAAGATTTTTCCTTTTTCAATGTAAGAAACAGAATCTCCAAGTATTCAGAAAAGTAGAAATAACTTATTACAAACTGGTTTTAAATTTTTTATTTGAGGACCAACAATAAGTTACTCCATTAACTGGATGGTACCTTTGGTTACTCCGACGAACATAGTTATCACCATCAATCGGCTTCCGATAAGTAGTAAGTGCTTCATTAAGTTGTTCCTCAATCAAGTCAACATATTTTAAATTATATTCCTGGAAGATAATATTGTTTTAATTGTACATGGCACTATAAATTCCCTAACTTTATAATATGTTAGGCACCTAGCAAATCTTAAGAGTATAAATATGAGAAAAATAAATATCTGTTTAGGAAACTTAAGAAATTTGTGAAAAGGGTAGACAAGGCACTATGAATGCAAATGTTCTAGCACACCCAAAATATTTCTGCTTATATCTCCCACCCTCGCTTTCAATGGGGTCCACGGAAGTTGACAATTTTGTTTTTCATTTTACTTGAATCCCTTTTCCCATAAAAACAAACCAACCAACCTAGCTTCTTAATATTAAGCACTGAAGATATTCACAGGATATTTTAGAAAGGAAATTAGCTGAGTTGTGTCATTTGAGTACCTCTGGTAAGAAATAATATCTTTCCCCACTGACGTAAATCAGGTCAATGCAAAAAATGTTTCCAACCAAAACACAGAAAACATTTGGTCAACCACACTGTAATCTTCACTGCAAACGATCTTCACTTCAGAGTGCTTAGGGGAGTTTGGTAGAACCTCTTCAGAAAGCAGTTTGGCAGTATTTATCAAAATTTTAAGTTCATATATGTTTTGACCCCACAATTATACTTTTAGAAATTTATCCAATAGACATACTTGAAAAGTATGGAAAGATATACATGCAAGAATATCCAGCAAACATGGTTTATAAAATTAAAAAGTTGGAAACAATGTAAATACCCATCAATACAAGAGTAGCTATAAAAATTAAGGTACAGTCATATAATAATATACTACCCAGGCATTAAAGAGAATGCAATGATCTAAATTTCCATAGAATATATACAAAATTAATAGCTCACTATCAAATAACTGTAGTTTAAGAAAAAATAAATATAAATACAATTATGTAGAATTTAAGACTTCATATAAAATTTAAATATTTAACATCTTTAGTTTCAAAATATCGATGATGTAATAAATCCTCCAAATTCACAAACCTATCTCTCAAGATAACATACAAATTGGACGTTATTCCATAGAAAGTTACCTTGTGCCACTTTTCCAGTTGTTTTGCTACATAACCCCTTTCATTCAGATAGGAAAACCCTTTTGGAATGGAGAGAAATCTAAAAATAAAAACAATTAATAGTTTAACATTGGTATGACAAAAAACGTTAAAGACTAAAATATCTCAAATAAAAAAATATGTTTAAGGAGTGAAAAGACTTTAGGAACAGCTCCTTCCTAAAACAAAAAAGTCAACTATTATTTACTGCAACTTCAGTTACAAATACATTTTCACAATCTTTCCAAAAAACACTTGAATCCAATCACAGTCAAGAAAATGCCCTGAGGCTCCTGACATACAGAAATACACAAGAAAAACTGAGTATTTAAAGGAGTCCAAGGTTCTAATGGAGACCTCTTTCAGAAGGTAACAGCTAAACTCCTGAGGGTGCTGCTTCTTCAGGCTGGAATCCAGCTCGAACATATGCTATAGAGAGAGCACAATAGAAAATATAACCATAAAAAAAATTACTTAAAATTTACCTCAGAAGGAGAAGCAAACCTTTGTCCCCAAGGTGAGATAAAGCCGGCTTCATTTGAATAAGAGCATGAAGGTTGGCCTAAAATAAATAATTATTAGGTAAATTAACACTTGCACAAAGATAGTAAATTCTCTACTTTCAAAATATCCATAATATGCACATTATAATTTCATATAGTTTTCTATTAAAACTGAATACTTAATAAAAACTGATGTGTGCATTTTGGTTAGAAAATTATGAACCATCACCTTGTCTTCACATGCTTCATCAAGGATATCAAGAGCTTCAGAAGAAATTGTTTTGTTTTTATCATGTAGCTGGGTCACTAGTAATTCAATTCCCCAATTATTGAAGAATTCAACGTTAGCTCTCAATAATACTCTTAAGTGTTTTGTTGCATACAGCCTGCAGGCCTATAAAGACAAATGAGTATGTTTTAAAAAAAACCCCACAAACGTCATCACGAATAGCCATTATACTTTGTTTTGGGATAGTTCTGCTACTTGAAAAGGGAGAAAAACTGGAATTGATAATGTAGTGCTTTATGAGAATACTTTTTTTAGTGTTAGTAAAATAAAATACTTCTGTTTGTATCTAGCTGTTTCTTCCCCTTTATATAAAAACATGAATTCTATATGGAGTTCTTTTGAGGAACTAAAATTTTATAGTAAGCTCAAATTCCATCCCATATTCTTATAATTTATAATTAATTTTGCATGGCTGAGATCCATAAAACAAGGAACCACCTAGTTACAAAAACACAGCGTTACTGCTGTTACACTCACATCAGTGGCTGCTGTGAGGACTTTGGAAAGGATGACTCTGGCTAACCCATCTCTGCTGTAGTCCAAGCTAGAAACAGTCAGTTTTAGCAAGTGATCTTGGTTTTTCAAGGAGCAAAGGTTAAGGAGACTAAAAAATCAGAAAGAAAATAATACAGATTATTAGAAATTATTGTATCAATTTGTTAATTTGCTAAATATTTTAAAGTTCCTAATATAAACAGGCATTTCTAAAAGAAAGCATTGAATGACAAAAATAGAATCACCACTGCTGTTGGTGTCCACAAGTTCTTTCTCTTTTCTCTTTGTTTGCTTGATCCCTCCTTCCTCCCAAACGCCCCCCAGAGTGGTCAGCCTGCTTTCTATCCAGGAGCCTCTTTGTTTGGCTTCATTCATTAGTTTAGTTCATTCATTAGATGCCACATATAAGTGAAATCATATGGCACCTGACCGGTTCATCCCACTTAGCATAATGTTCTCCAGGTCCAAACACGCTGTTGCAAAGGACTCATGGACACGGGCTACAGTATGGTGATTGCGGGGGAAGGGTGGGAGGTAGAAGAAAGTACAGGGAGGACAAACAGTATTGGAAAAATACAGTAAGGGAAGGACTCACGGATGTGGACAACAGTGTGGTGATTGTGGGACGGTAAAAGGGGGATAAATGGTAATGGAAAAAATACAGTAAAATAAAAAACAAAAACAAATACTGTAAAAGTAAATAAAATAAATAAATAAATTGAATAAATACCCAACACTGATGCTAAACCTTTGGTCAAACACCCAAAATAATGTTTTTCATTAAACTAGTCAATTTTTTTATTATCATTTATCCTTTAATAGTCATGTCTATTTTTAAATTACTTATTTCATTAAAAAACAAACAAAAGAACAATCTAGGGATGCTCACCATTGAAATACACTGCATTTTTCCAGCATTTTAACTCCATGAGGGTGGCAAGAAAGTGTTCCAATAAATAAAAAGTAGTGTTGACTAAGGGTAGTCAATAAGCCATTATTTTGAAGACTTCTTTCAGGTTTCATTCCAGATGAGGCATTGAGCCACTGAACAATATCCTTTACTAGATCTTCTAAGTATCCTTGCCCATCCTAAAAGCAAATACATTGTAGTAGTGTTAGAAAAGCACTCAGTACCTTAATTAGAAAAATTAACTTTAACAAGTCCACAAAATGTAATAATGATGAAGTTACTAATAACAGATTATGAGTCACTGAGTACCTGCTGTTTTTAATCCCAGCAGACACAATGCTGCATGGAGACAGTGTTATTTTCCATTCAATAAGAAGAAAACCAGGTGTTCCAGAAGGCAAATTACTTGCCCAAAGTCACAAAAGTAGCAGGATTCAAATCTAGGTCTGCTCTTTCCCTATGTTTCTAAATATAGTTTATGCATATTCAGAAATAAAAGGGAGAAAATTTAATGAAAAAGATTTGCTCCAGAAAATATTCAAAGTGCTTATTACCTCTTCAGACTCAAGAAGAAATTCAGTGAAGTGGCAGCCCACGACTGTCAGCTGCTTTGACTTGGCAAAATCCAGGTCCAGGTTGGCATATAATTTACTGCTGGGCTTGTAAAAATAAAGTAGTCTTCGTACAAACCTAAGACCAAAATAAAATTAGAAGCTAAGAAACCAAACAACTGCTTTAGAATCTTAAGCATACTTTAAGGAATAATAAAGTTTTGAATGTTTTAGGTCTAAACCATTAAGGTAAATGGCAAGAAATTTAACACACACACACACACACACACACACACACACACACACACACACAAAACAAAACAAAAATCCCCTCAAACCCCTTCATTTTAAAGAATGTCTGTGTAAAATAAGAATTTTACAGTGAGATGCCTGAAATAAATTGTGGAGAACAAAGGTGCTAGCGGGAAAAATGCAGATATAAGATAGCTAGAGGATAAGGTTGGATAAATATGAGGAAGTCATCTGGACATAAATTTTCTTCTACTATATTTTATAAAAAACTTTGTACCATGACTCCATAAAATAATCGTATTCTAGATAATTGTAAGAGTGTTATCATGCTATAATTGTCTTTTTTTTTTTTAATAATTGGGCAAAAAGCCAAGTATAAAAACTGCAGGTAAATTTTTGACAACTGAATTTATGAAGCAATGAACATAATTTGTGATATTTCAATGTTATAGTTTTCAACACTATATTCTAAGCTTCCATTTAATTCAGTTCAACTTACTTTCATTCACTAAAATCCAATCTAATAAAGATGCCAGTGAGAGAGAAGCTGGAGAAACACAGGTGAATGAAACATAATCCCTGCTCTCAAGGAGTATAAAAGTTAGTGCTGTGCTTCTTTATTCTTTAGTCCAATGTAATTTATGTGATCTATATGTTTCTCCAATTTCAATATAGATATTGAGTAAAATATCATGAGTCAACAAATACAACCCAAACCATGAAGTAGCCCTGGCTGGTGTGGACAAGTGGATTGAGCACTGGCCTGTGAACCAAAGGGTCATGGGTTTGATTCTCAGTCAGGGCACATGCCTGGGTCGTGACCAGGTCCCCAGCAGGGGGCACGTGAGAGTCAATCACACACTGATGTTTCTCTCCCTCTCTTTCTCCCTCCCTCCTTCCTCTCTAAAACTAAATAAATAAAATCTTAAAAACAAACAAACAAACAAACATAAAAATCATGAAGGGAGCCCTCTTTACTTCTCCAAGGAGATCAGTACTGGTGGTTGGTTACCTAACTCAGATGCAGTAAAATGCATAAAAGCTTGAAGTGCTATATTTGCTATGAACATTAGCACGTTTTGTGGAAGGTGAGGAGCATTAAACTTGGTTAAGGTGAGCACAAGGAGGAGGAAGAATGGCTAGCCCTTCAAAATCAGATGCAAATGGAAGTAGAAGTAGACTACTACTAACGGCCAGCATGTGGGGGGGAGCATTATGTCCTGACTACACCACGCTCATACACTGGGGTAAAGTTACTACAGGGTTGGTAGTGCCCAATCGGAGAAACTTTTATCTCGAGTACTTCATCTGCTCAAAACTAAATAACTAGAAAGAGAATTAACGGATACTTTCCGGTTATAAAATAAGACTACACATAAAATTATATAAAAAGATGGTCTCAGACTAACAATTTTTCAACTTTACAATGGTGCAAAAGAGATACGCATTCAACAGAACCTGTACTTTAAATTTTGAACTGTAAACTTTCCCCAGGCTGGTGATATGCAGTACAATACTCTCCTTGATGCTGGGTGGTGGCAGCAAGCCACAGCTCCCAGGCAGGTATGTGATCGCCAGGGTAAACACCTGACACTCCACAGCACACTGACTTGCCACAGTTTTTGTATACTGTGTTCTGAGTATGTTTGAGGTAGGCTAAGGTATGATGTTCGGTAAGGCAGGTGCATTAAATAAATTTTTGTCTTTCAATTTATGACTTTATAGGTTTATAGGGATGTAACCCCACCACAAGTTGAGGAGCATCTGTATTTATGTGCAGAATACCAACTATTACAATGTATGTATCTGTAAAGCACTGATTATTAACAGATTAGGTATAATCCGAAGCTAAGTCTTTACATTTAAAAAGCAAAATAGTTCTTACATACCTGTGTAACTGTTCATCTTTATAGTTTCTTAGATTTACATTTGGCCACTAGAAAAACACAGTATTTATATTATAAATGTATTTATCAATGTCAAACAAAACAATGATGAATTAAAATGAATAATAAAATGAAGACAATCAAGTCATTACCAAGAAGCACCTTGTCATACCTTAAGAATGGTCCCTATAAGATTCCAATTCCATTCAAGATTCTCTTTATGTTGAAGGACTTGGCTATCTCTAAGGTTCATTAAAAGAGCTTCCTCTGTATCCTAAAATCATCAGAAAGTAATAAGGAAAATTAAGGCAAATTGTCTCAAATCACAAAACTATGCTTAAATTTTAAAAACAAAACATTTTTCATTTAATAGTGGATTATCAAAATTTTAACTTTAAAAGTTATAAAGACACAGCTCTAAACTGCCTAATCATTATAAAACTTGGAAGCCATCTGAAAATCCACGTGCATGAATAAAACTGAAAAGTCAAGGAAGTATATGCACACTAAATCCAAGCAAGCATGTGCATACTCACTACACCAAGTTAAAAATTGCGATTCTGTGTTAGTACCTTAAGAACAAATATATCCTTCTGAACTCTGAGATACTGATCCCGTTTCTGGTGTGTTACAATCGCTTTCTGAATAATGTGGTCTAAATGAAGACTGTAAGGTTTAGGTCCTCGTTTCTTCATTTCATGGAAGCGTTTTAAACAGTTCAAGGCTGCGCTGGCTCGCCTAATGGGAAAAAATTTCAATTAATACTGTAGTAAGCTAGCATAATTTTAAAGAGATCACTTTGGTAAATTACTCTATTAAAACTTGCATAAATTTAAGTATAGAGATTGTTACTAAAAAGCAAATTATTTAATCAAATTTGGAACCACAAAGAAAAAGAAATTAAAAACACTGCCAAAATGTATGAAGAAATTCATGGCCATAAACTGACCCAGTAAATTTAAGCCTATCAGGCTTTGGGAAAGGATATTTTTCCATTATGAAATTACTGAAATAAAAGCTGAAAGTTACCATCACTAAAGCAAACCTAGAGTCAGGACTGCGATGGCCCATAAGACCCTCACTTTATAATATATCACCTTGTTAAATAATAGTATTTTGACAGAGTTAAATAGAATATTACTATGAACTGTTAACAAAAATTCACAGTTTTGAACAGCTAATGAACTATATTTTACTATCATTACAAAAATATATGAGGTCCAAAAATAGATTTTTAAAATCACACCTGAAACACAGATGCCCCTGGCCTAGACATAATCTTTACCAAATGAAAAGACTCCTACTAGCCCTTCCCAATTAAGCTCCTCTACCTTCACCCTATATATTATATTTTGTTATTAGAACTGGAATTTCAGCAAAGCAATAGCTACATTACTAAACTTTTGTTTATAGATTCTGTATTTGCAATATTTCTTTCAGAGTTTAGCTTACTTCAATGCCTATAGTATGGGCTACAAAATTCCAATATTAATTTTAACCCCACATATAAAAGAAAACACTGTTAATCTTTGTGCTTTATTCAGATGAAATAATTTAAACATTAAAAACAAGTCTTAACTGTTGCTCAAAACATAAAATAGTCCCCAAACCTCACAACCAACATTTTTATTAATTTGGTATAAAGTTGATGCCCCTGTCTAGAAACATATTAGAAAGAGTTGATTTTACTAAGCTATAACACTTTGAAGCCTAAAATACAAATTATAAAAAATAAAACCATCAATTTTCCTCCTATCTGTATAGTTTCCCTAGAAGAATTTCCAAGCATAGCCTATTCATACTACTTTTTAAAAAGAAGAGAGGGTTATCTAATTGGGTATTAAAGACACCAGGCAAAAACTTTCCTATAGCTCTGATACTTACACTCTTTTCTCCTTGGGGATATCAAAGGACGCTGCCATATTCATTAGGGTTGGCAGGCAGTGCAAATGATGGCTATGTGAATGAGGAAGAATTGTGTTTGCCTAAAATGAAACAACAGTCCTTTTTAGAGCTGAGAAATATTTTATGTTCTACATTATCTACAGATATAATAAAAAGACTCTAAGGTTTTACTCATGAAATTAACAATGATTTATTTTACAATACATATTTATTTATAAGTTTATCTTATCTACTTTCAATAAAGATGTAACAAATATAGACTCACATTAATAAAACTAAATTTCACAGAGAGTATATAACATTAAATTGTAATTTTTAAGTGGTATATAATTAAACTCAATCTTTAAATGATCTCAAAAAACGATAAAACAAAACTTAGATCCAGAGCTATAATTTACATTAAAAGTAATATTTAAAATGCTAAATGTAGTATCTTATGAATTGATTTCTTAAGTTTTAAAAACCACTTTCTCAAAACAGGTTTGTCTCATATTCTGATAATATTTAACATAAGAAACTTATTAACTCCTTCTTTCCAAACAAAATTCTACCAGTCAATCTGCTTTTATCAATGAAGATAATTAAATTAATTAAATGTGGAAGCCAGACGATATAAGAGTAATAAGTAATGAACTAACAAACACCACTGTACTACTCAAAAGCACTTTTATATTTCAAGAGAATCATAGAATTCTGGTGTGTAGGTGCAAAGAAAAAAAGTGATTCATTCATATAAAAGCAAATAGTTCTGGATATTAATATGCTTATAGGAAATGATGTCTTAAGAACAGAAATAAAAATAATCAAACCTGAGAACCTGCAATATTACTTAATTCTTTCATAGATGGGCTGAAGGAGAACAGAGCAAGTGGCTAAATAATTTATTGATAAACAAGACAGTTATCATTAAACTCTGTTTAATTCTCTTTACTTCACTCACACAGCCGAGCTGCTATGTGGGGGGAAAAAACAAAACAAAACAACAACAACTGGGGAGGTGGGGTGCTAAAACAATAACTAAAACAAATACTCTGCCAATAATAGCAAGCTCTAGTATAATTTTAAAAGACTTGCCATTGGGCTACTTCTTCTTTACTATGTTTAAAATAGTTCTTTTTACTTAGCATTTTATCAACTAAGAGGTAACCTACAAATATGAACTTCTATCTTACAAGCAAAGCTTCCCCACTGTTTGATTTACTGGGAGTAAGGAATGATCAGATCACTTTCCTAGCTCCTTGTTTGCAGATGTTACTGATGTCACAAAATCATGGCAAAAAAAAAAAAAGAATCTCACCCCAAGAACCTCAACAGATATGTTTACAGAGAAGACTGTGTTCGAACAACACAGGTATAATTTGAACTTCTGCACAAAGTTCTCTAAAACTCAGGCACTGACGGTCATATTCCATTCCTAGCTGAGTGAAGTAGTATCTATAGTTTTATAATTCCTTAGAAAGTCTAAGATAGATTAAGATTTAAATGACTCAAACTGTCAACATTGAAAGTTAGTGCAAAAATCCTTATTTGGTACTTTGTACTTTTTATATTTGCTTCATTTCTAAAACTAGCCAATATATATCAAGATATAAGACATCAAGGGTTCTTTGTAACAAAAAGATATATGTCCAAAAACATGTATTTATTCTTTGAGATACTACAAAGTAACACTTAAAGTAACCTATTTCATAAGTTAAAATATTAATGACATCAGACACAATCAGGAGTCGCTCTGCTCACCATGTGTAAAAGCTCCCCTAGAAGGATGGTGGCTCTCACTGAGATAAGGTCATCGCTGTTTGTTACCACTTCAACCAAACCCTTTGAAAAGAAGAAGATACCATAGTCACAAAACAGTATACATGAACACGTTTATGCAAATGTCTGTTGCTCTGAAAGAATTCTGTTAGAGAAAATAAATAAAATAGAATGAAATGAGGTTTGTAAGTCTTACCTCTAAAAGTCCATTACGAATAAATGCGGAAAGTATCAATGCCAAATAATTATCCATGAGGTCTGGCCTGTAATAAATACCGCACAGAAACAACTTAAACAATATTCCATATATTATGTAATTAACATACACCAGTAATTGTAATAAATTCGAATCTTTTATATATCTAAATTCTACCTGGATCTGGCACGATGAGGAAGAATAGTTTTTGCCTCAGCTGCTACAAAGCCATCTGAAAGCCTCCAACTGTCTTGGAATCTACCTGGATCTAAAACAGTTAAAATTAGGTAGTTAGAAGATAATTAGATGTTACTGAAACACTTTAGATAAGTGTATATAACTATCAGCTAGCCAGGCTATAAATAATCTTTTTAAATACTAGTTAGAAAAAAATAAGATTAAAAAATGCATACAGAAAAAATGATTTATGTAAATGTATACATATCTAACTTTATTTTGGGACTTTGGGGTCATTTGGCTAAAATAAAATAAGAATTAGATTATCTAATTTGAGAATTACACAAATTTCTTATTGTCTCCTCTTCCTTCCTTGGTCCATCTTTCTATTAATTTCATTGCTTATTTGAAAGAGATAGGGTGACAAAGAAGAAATTAAAAATTTATTTTTAGAAATCTATTGCAGTTTTTATTTATATAATAATAATTTCATGCCACTATGATGCAATAAAAAAAGAAAATCATATTCAATATTTAGTTCAGTATTTTGCCTTTAAGGGGTTGTATCTCAATTAGGTATGATATTTTAAAAATTACAACATTTGAATAGATGCACATACACTTTAATACTTACCTACACTGAGCAGTGCTTCTATGAACTCTTCAGTCACAACAGGGAGAGGAAGACGAAATATATCATAAAGCACTTCAAGCAGACCTCGCTACAAGTGCAAATAAATATAGTTCATTTACTTTCCTGGAAAAAATATTTGCTTAAAGATGTTATGAATATCTTATTCACAAAATTAAAAATTAAAAAAACAGAACTAATATATACTTCTGAGCTATGCTCAATAAAAAACTAATTACTAAATGCTTACAACATATATGATTTAATCTTTTCAATAAATCTTTGGTAACCCCATTGTATACGTGAAGAAACAGATTTAATGGTTAAAAGTAGTGTGCCCAAGGTCACAGAACTATAAATAATAAGACTAGTCAAACCTCAGTCAGTCCGATTCCAAAGGCCACGTTACTTCCCCATCTCCTGAGTAGTAAGTCAATTGAATTGTCTCAACCTCTAGTCGCTTGATTCTCAATCTTTCTACCTATAACCACATCCTTCCATTTCCATTGTCTAAATGCTTTTTAGTTTATACTTTAAGTGAGGCACCCCTGGCTAATATTTCCTAATAATATTGCTCAACTCCAAATTTGGTTTATATAAACAACAACAACAACAACAACAAAACCCCAAAAAACAAAAAAAGAAAAAAATTTTGTTCCTTTGAACAAAATTAAAACACACTGAAGGGGAAAAGAAAAAGTTAATTTTTCCCTCCAATTTCCATTTGGTAATTTGTTTTGGCTGTATAATACGAATTCTTATGTATTAATAATTTACAAATGCATCTAATAAATAAGCATATATGTACACATGGTCTGTCTGGAAGGTATCCAGCCTTATAATATGAAAGAGAGACATTTATTGAAGAAGATAGAAGAAATATTATACATAGGACAATGACGCTCAGTCCCCTTCAAATAGGTACCCTGGGACCTCACACAGCTCTCCCAGTCACCGTTAGCTGCCCAGTCATATATTCCTGAATCTCATCAACGCTTTGAAACCTCTTCCCTTTCAAAGGTGATTTTAGTTTTGGGAAAAGCCAGAAGTTGCAGGGTACCAAATGTGGGCTGTAGGGGGGATGAGTTACCTGGGTGATTTGATATTTCACCAAAAAAACTCTGCACAAGATGTGATGCATTAGCAGGCACACTGTCTGTGATGAGGCTGCCAATCACCAGCTGCCCATACCTACAGCCCTTTGAATCATTTGAATAGTTTCCACAGAGGCATGTTCAAGCTTAAGGCAAAATCTGGGAGATTTGTTGCTCTACTTGCTCAGTCATTTTGAATGCGATGGCCACACAGTACACGTGCCCACTCAACAGTGTCTACTGCCCCCACTGACCACTGTAGTGAAGTCATTGTTGTTCGTCTGGGCTGTCAGGTTAAATATCAGTTACTTTTTCCTAAATACAATTCTGCATTGTATGAATCTTTTACAGTGAGAATGCCTTTCTGTATTGTTTGCATATTTAATGAATAAAGCATAATTAGCTTCTTATTTTTATTCCAATTTTAGTACAGCCACAGTTCCTAACAGCAGTATTTCTAATGATTCATATCATCCTTAGGAGTCAACTAAGTTGTAAATATTTATTTATGTATCTTTTAAATGCTCTATGATACAGATTAGCAATTCATGAGGAAAAAGCATCACCTGAAATAAGCGATTTATAATCAGCATAACTTTTACCTACCCTTATTTCCATATTTGGTATGCAAAGTACTCCAATTAAAGACTGAATGCCAGAGTTTCCAGGTTTACATAAATTAATAATACCTAAAGGAAATTTAAAAAAAATCATTGACTTGAATTTCAAAAATTTTTTTAGTAATATATCCGTAATATAAAAATTTATGATGTTTTTCCAAGCTAAACTATACTACTGTATTATCTGGGTGTCATGAGGGATAGTATATTTCAAACATTCTCTGAATTGCCTACTGATTAGAGATTACCAATAATTTTATTTTACTTCCTTCTTCTATCTGTTTTATACCCCCAAAAGTTTATAGTATCTGACTGCTTAGGATGGCTTACGTCTCCCATGTATTGATGAGTGATTCTCAGGAAATAAAAATATTGGAGAGAGTAAGACAACGGTCTTTCTCCCTTATTTAATGCATTCTTAAACTAAAGTGAAAAACTCTGCTTGGCATTAGTCTTTTAAAAGTTTAGATAACCAAACTATCAGATGCAAAGTTGAAAACACTGGTGATCAGAATGCACAAAGAACTCACTGAACACACCAAAAACATAAGGGAAAAAATGAAGGTTACACTAAATGAAATAAAGAAAAAGGATTCAATTAGAACAGTAAGAAGAAAAAAGAATTTAAAAGAATGAGGAGAGGCTTAGGAACCTCTGAGACAACTTTAAAACATACCAATATCCGAATCATAGGAATGTCAGAAGGAGAAGAGAAAGAACAAGAAATTGAAAACTTATTTGAAAAAAAAAATGAAGGAAAACTTCCCTAACTTGGTGATGGAGACAGATATCCAAGCCCAGGAAACATAGAGAGCCCGAAACAAGGTGGACCCAAAGATGACCATCACAATTAGACACATCACAACTAAAATACCAAAGGTTGATGATAAGGAGATAATCATGAAAGCAGCAAGAGAAGAGCAGAGAGTTACCTACAAAGGAGTGCCCATAAGACTATCAGCTGATTTCTCAAAAGAAACTTTGCAGGTTAGAAGGGACTGGCAAGAGGTATTCAAAGTGATAAAAAGCAAGGACCTACAACCAGGATTACTCTGCAAAGCTATCATTTAGAATGGAAGGGCAGATAAAGTACTTCCCAGACACTGTATAGCTAAAGAAGTTCATCATCATCAAGCCATTATTACATGAAATGTTAAAGGGACTTATTTTAAAGAAAAGATCAAAACTATGAACATTAAAAGGGCAACAAATTCACAATTATCAACAGCTGAATCTAAAAATAAACAAACTAAGCAAACAATCATAACAGGAATAAAATCACAGATATGGAGAACATTTAGAGGGTTATCAGTGGGGAGGGGGAAAGGGGAGAATGGGGAAAAAGGTACAGGGATTAAGAAGCATAACTGGTAGGTACAAAACAGATGGGGGGATATCAAAAATACTACAGGAAATGGAAAAGCCAAAGAACTTTTGGCTTTTCCCAACTCATGGACATGAACTAAGGGGGGAGATGCTGGGTGGAGAGGGACTAAGGGGGAAAACTGGGACAACTGTAACAGCATAATCAATAAAACATATTTTTTAAAAAGTTTAATCTTAAAATCTAACTTTTAGCATAGAAGAGTGAAACTGACAGACTTCCAATAAATTGTATGGATCAAAATTTTAAGTGAGAGAACTGAATCAAATAATTTTAAGCATATTAATATCATGTCACAAAAGAAGATGTGTGAATAGTCAATAAACAAAGTGTTCAATATTTGTCATTGGGGAAATGCAAATTCCATTCACAATTAGATACCACTAAACACCCAGCAAAATGGCTAAAATTAAAGACCAACAACATCAAATGCTGACAAGGATGCACAGCAACTGGAATGTACATACACTGAATACAGAAGTATAAAACAGTATAAGTATTTTGGGAAGAAGACTGACAATTTTTTGTAAAACTAAACATACATCCACCTTGTTACCCAGTAATTCCATTTGGGTATTTACCCAGGAGAAATGAAAGTTCACATCTGCAAAAAGAAGTGCATAAAACTGCTCATGGCACCACTATTAACAACAGTCCAAGCTGGAAACAGATTAGGTGTTCACTAACAAGAGGAGAACTAAACACACTGTCATACAGTTACCCAAGGGAATACTATTCGGCAATAAAAAGGACCACATTACTGGTATACGCAACAACATGAATGAATCTCAAAATCAAACAGTGAAAAAAAAAGCCTTACACTAAAGCAAAAATAGACTATGATTCCACTTATATAAGTTTCAGTCAGAACAGGCAAAGCTGACTACAATGAAGACAAACAGAACAATGGTTATGTCTCAGGGGGTGTTGGCTTAGGGATTAACCACGGAGGGCATGAGAGAACCTTCTGGGGTGGTGGTAATGTTCTATACCCTGTAAAGTGTCTGGATACACACATGTAAGCATTTGTGAAAACTCATTAAATGGACTCAAGATTTGTGATATAAGGGGAAATTTTACCTAAAAACACAAAGATATAGAAACAAACAAAAATAATAAGTCAGGGCCATAAACAAATATTGAACTCTAGGTAACAGTCTTCACACTCAAGTGTTTAGGAGTCAGGAGTACTAAAATATGCAACTTTCTGTGAAATGCATTAGAATAATGTAAGAGGACTGATGAATTCACAGAGGGATGGGCAGATGAACAAATAAGCAATGAAGTAAATAGAGCAAAATTTAGGTGGTAAGAGTATATGGGTGTTCACTGTATAATTTTGCTGTACTTTTGAAATTTTCGATAATAAAATGTTGGTGGAAAATGTTTTTAAAAAGTTGTATAGAACTCTGAAGTTCTGTTACTTTTAAGCACTTGTATCAGTATTTCTCGAACTTTGATGTCTGATGTAATGTGAGAGGTTACAGATTTAAGATACCTTACTCTACTAATAGTTTGGAAAGCAGGCAGTTGCAACTCCTGAAGAAACTGTGTTCCATTTGTCAATTACTTATTTGGATTTTGAAATCTACTATATATAATAGAAATAACATTACAAATATAAAAAAGCTCATTTACCTCATAAATAGTACCCGTTTCTAACGATGGATCAGTATATAAAGGCCACAGGACAAAGGGAAGCATGGTAGAAAGAACGTTTAAGAGAGACAAGGGAAGAGAACGGCAGAGATTAGCGACAGTGACAGGGAAAGCAGAGCCTGGAGGGGGAATGAGAAGTCAGTAACTAGGCTGTCCTGGTGGTTAAAGCCGGAGAGAATTCATGATTTGGTGACACAGGCACAGCTCTAATGGCAAGGAAGTTGAAGGCCAGCAAAGGGTGACAAGCCATAGCCACAGATAACAGAGTGAGTTCTGGAGCAAGGACAGTGACAGCTGAGCTTGGCAGGAGGGCTGTGTTGGTTCCACACTGAAACAGTGTGTGGAGGCTGGTTAAGTATAAGAAAGAATGTGTGATCGTTGGGCCCTTGTAAATACTAGTTTACCCCAAGGGTAAGGAAAATCGGCAGCCATCAGGCACACATGGCACAAGTGGAGTTTTCACCACGGCTCAGAGAGGTCAGAGGAAGTCCCTGTAAACACACTGGCCAGGGGTCAAAGGCTGGGAAAGTAATTTGCGTGAAGAAGATATCTGTTTGTTAGGGTTATCTAGGTACATCTGAGTGTTTAGGTAAATTTTCTAGTTCTGCTTACTGCTACACTCCTTTGTATGCTATTCCTTAAATTACTCTACAAAGTCAAAGAGGAAGAAGGTAATTACTAATATAACTGGTGGTATTATATTAAGAAAAATGTTTGCTTTTTATTCCACAGAAAGATAAAACATGCATAATCCCCCTTCTAAAGAAATTTAAGAGTACTAATGTCCTACCCTTTGTTTATTTGGTATTAATGACATTTTATATTATACTTTTAAGTATCAAAAGTATAGATCATATTTATCTTTCTTAATTGCCAGGCAATCATGAGTCTAGAGACTTACAAATAGTCAATTTTAATAATTTTGTACAAATCCCCTTAGCTCTAGAAATAGCATGTAAGGTAAGACTAGAATAAGATCTGAACTAGATGCTGCAATAACAATTTAACATTTGAAAGCACAGTGAAGTTTTCTTATGTAAGAGAGTGTTTATACAGCAGCGCAGAGTAATTTACCTGCCCATGACCGGAATGTCGCTATGATTCCCATTTTACTGGCTAGAAACCTTGCTTCTCTGTCTTCTCTGGGTGTGGTACATGGATGGCAGCAGAGGTGGGGAGGTCAAAGAAAAGAATAAAATGTTAAAACAAAAAGTGAGTTTTTCCTGGTACTATAGCATAATGAGCACTATCATTAGTTAACACTTAAGTATTTACGCAGGAAATTAATCATGTTAATAAAAACAAAGGTCAGAACTGTCTCAAAGTTAAGGACCTAATAACATAAGGACCCCCTTCCAATTTCAGATCCACAGCACAGTCTAAAGTAAGTTACACATTTTGACTTTATTCAGTTCCATGTTTCCTGCTTTTTAAAAAGAGTATTCTTAGATAGCTCATTATCACTTTTAATTGACACTAGACAGACAACCCCAGCTTGCTTAATAAGCATTTCTGTCAGAACGCTAAAATACCCTCACCGCCTCAAGATTCCATGTCCTAACTTGTGGATCTTACATATATGATTTTACCATCATGAGTGTGGTTATGTTTATGTTGTAGAGCCCAGCAGACTGTAAGATAGGGAGATTATTAGTAGGCTTGATCTGACTCAAGAGTTTTCTTAAGCTGGTAAGTCTGAGAGTCAAGCACAAGGATTCGAGGAATTCCTCCTGTTTGAAGATGGAGGGAACCATGTGGCAAAAAAAGAGGTTGGTCTCTGGAAGCTGAGAGTAGGCTGCAGCTGAGAGCAAGGAACCAGGGTCCTAAGTTGTATAGCAGCAAGAAAGTCAAAGGTGACAACAACCTGAATGAGACTGAAAACGGATTTCTCCCCACAACCTCCAGACAACAGCCATACTAGACTTCTGGGCTACTGAACCGGGAGCTAATAAAAAATGATGTTATTTTAACATGCTACATTTGTAGTGATTTGTCATGCAGCAATAGAAAATATGTATGCTCTGTGTCAATAAAGAGAATGTCCAAGTATCATAAGAAAAAGCCAAGAAAGGGGTCTAAAAACCGTAAATTCATAACTTAGCAGAAATAGGTGTGAGAAGTCTTAAACAGAGAACATTTATTTTGATTTCTTAGCTCAGGTCATGATATATTAGAATGTGAGGAGTCCAATGTGATGGAGGTGATTAAAGATATACAACCACTTTTTTTAATTCAAGGGGAAAATGAAAAACAACAAAAGTATCCCTATTTCACAATGTTCCTTAACTTAGTAATTTTAATATTTACTATCTATCAAAATAAGTATGTCTGCAACAAACAATCCTTCCAGAAAAACACCTCATAGCATATTTACAGGAATTGTGTCCTTTGTAAAATCTTCACAGATAGTACATTATTTGATGTCTAATCAATTTAATTAAAAAGCTATCCCAGAATATCTAGTGAACTATGTGCTTTTTCTCTCCCCCAAAACTGAAAATTATCCTGCCTCATTTTTAGAAAATAATCTTTATATCCTTTCACTTCCCTTTTAACCTTACTTTCAATATTCTACCTATGCCATCTTTCTGTTTACTCAACTTGTTAATAAGGTAGCACTTCATTCTATCCTTGTTACTTTATTCTTTTAGTCTCTCAATGTAATTATACTAAAAAAATATAAACAATAAAAAAAAGACCTAGGTTTCTACTGCAGCCTAATTTATATTTTTATATATAAAATTAGTCTTTAAATTTCTCAAAGTTTATTTTTAATTTTTTAAACCACAGTTAATTACATTATCAGAGACTTACAACGTAATTCCATGAAATACTAACCTTACTCAAACTCACATTGCCCTGAATCTACATGCAATCAGGCAACTTTAAAATTTTATTAGCGACATACACATCACCTTTCAAATTACTAGGAACAAATGATACTTACTTGAGCTGTCCTTCCGCTGTATCTGGACTATGTCTGTAGTGAAAATCAGTATAGGGTGCTAAAATTCGCTAATAAAAAAAAGCAGAAAAAAATAAGAGCCCTTGTAAAATGCATTCTTTCTGTAACAAGTTAAAATTAATCCCACTTCTCTATATCTTTAATTGGGTAAACTGTTTGAGAGACTTATTTCTTCAAACTCATCATCAAGAAATATACTTGAGTGATTTTTTAAATATAGAAATTGGATTTTTAAAATTTTAAATTGAAGTGTAATATACATATACATATAAAAACAATGCAGAAATCATAAATGTATGACTTGATGGATGTTCTCAAACTAAGCACTCTCCTGTAGCCAGCACCAGATGAAGAAAACACCAGCAGCCTCAAAACCTCCTTACTCCCCCTTGGTACTCACAAGTTGCTACCAACCCCGGGATTACTATACTGACCTGCAACACTATGACTTAGTTTTGCCCACTTCTGAACATCATTGAAATGGTTTTATTCTATAAATTATACTCTCCTCTTGTTGCTATTATAAAGAAATCCAAGGTACTTTTTGTGTATTGCCCTTATATTCAGCAACCTTGCTACACGCCCTCATTTTAGAGCTTTAACCACTCTACCTCATTTGCTAATATCCACCAGTGCCTACTGCATTATTGTGGTATTAATTTTAAACTCAATTTAAAATATGGAAGATGTAACTAATATTGCTTTTGACAATCAGTATTTCTAAAAATATTTAGTCATATATGTACTTTTTCTGGCATTTTGCATTCCTTCCTAATTTGTTTAGATCATATTCCTTTTGAGTGAGGACTTCCTCTAGCCTTTCTTTCTTTCTTTGTGCCTGCCTCATTTTATAAATAACAATATTTATTATCTCACATGGTTTCTGTGACTCAGGAATCTGAGAGAGACTTAGCTCTGCAGTTACAACTCAGGGTCCTCCATAAGCTGCAAAATGTTCATCAGGGCAGGAGCACTCTGAAGGCTTGATGGGAGCTGGAGGATCCGCTTCCAGATAGTTTACTCACAATGTGCTAGTTATTGGCAACAGGGCTCAGTTCCTCCCCACGACACACAGGAAAGCAATCCAAGAAGAGTAATGTTTCTTTATATCCCCTTGGGTCTTCAGTCTGAAAAATCTTTATTTTACCTTTGTTTTGGAAAGTCATTTTCTCTGGGCATTATTTCCTTTCAGCACTCTAGAGATTCCATTCTACTTTCTTCTGGTTGCCATTAATTCTGTCAGGAAATCAGCTGTCGGACTTGCTCCTTTGAAAGTAATGTCTTTTTTTCAAAAGCTGCTCTTAAGATTTTTATTGGTCTTGGTTTTCAATAATGTTACCATAATGTGCCTACATATTATTTTCTTTGTATTATCTCATTGGGAGTTTTCTGAGCTTTGCAAACATGAAGTGAAGTTTCATCAGTTTTACAAACAAGTTTTGGCCACTCACTCTGGATATTTGCTTCTGCCTATTTTGCGTCTCTTCTGCAAAGACAACAATTATATTTTATCTCTTTTGTTCTGTTGCTTTCTTTTCCCACACTATGCCTTACTCTGAATATTTTTACTGACTTTTCTTCCAGTTTACTAATGGTATCTTCTTGCCCAAAAAGAATTTTTAACTTCACTGAGTTTAGAATTTCAGGTATTATATTTTTCAGTACGAGAATTTCCATTTGACTCATTTTGTATATTACAATTATCTGGTGAAATTCTCCATTATCTCATCTATTTTCTTCCTCTTTTCCTTCACTTTTTTGAACAAATGAATCATAGTTGTTTTAAATCCTTTCCCTCTAACTGCAACACTCTGGATCACCTTTGGGAGTATTTCTACACAATATTTTCTGTTTGGGTTTTCAGTCATATAGACTTTATCTTTTCATATGACATTCCATCAAAGTCCTGATTCAATGTCAGACATGTTGAATTTTATAACCAAAGTGATGTTATCGCCATCAGATAGATGGTTTATCTTTTCCACTGTTCAGTAGGTTAAGGTGACTGATTATTTTTTCTGATCACCAAGTTGAGACTATGTTGCAATTTTGATAAGATAGAGTACATTTTGGTTTTCCTTTCCTAAAGTACAGCCCTCCAGTGCTTTCAATGGAGAGCTTAGCAAGTATTTTTCTCCTTGGTGCTGACTGGATCTATTTTTTTTATTTCATAAGTTTTGAACTAAGATCTTTAGCTATCCATCTATGATAGCCTCAGATTTTAGGGAATGTCACAAAGAGGAAATCAGCTATGAAATACCCAGTTTTGTCACTTTAACACCACACACTGCTGCTAAATGTTCTTCCAGTTTTTCTGATCCCAGCAAAAGCCTATGTGGATTTTCAGCTACTAATTATATCCTAATCAGTAAGTGGACCAAGTAAAAAAAGCAACTGCATAATCAGTGTGAATTCACTACTCCTTTAAAGACCTTTACCCTTTTGCCCACGGCCCCTCCTCCTGGGAGGCCTTTGCGTCCTGTGCCTAGAGATTACAGCGTATTCCCCTGTGCTGTCCTCAGGGTTTGACATTGTAGCCTCTACCCTGCAGAGATGCTCATTTCAGCAAATGTCTGGGGGGATAGTCAGACTTGGTCTAGGGATTTTACACGTCTCTAGGCTTGTCACGCCTTGTCGTGACATAACCCCTGGGACTGCCAAATCTCTGGTCCTGCACCTAGGCCTAGGTCACATCCTCAGCTTCTAGCCTGCACCTGAAATCTGCAAGTACCCCAGGGGCATCCGTCGATCTTCAGGGAAACTCTCCAAGTACCTCCCTTCCTTACACTTCACTCCCATCTGCAACAATGCCAGCAACAAAATAAATAAATGCACAAATAAACTTCATTCTCTGGTCTTTATTGGTTTCTCAGCTCTACATGCTTGAAATAGATGATTTCCATCATTATCCAGCTTTCCCAGTTTTCCACAGCAGATGTTGTAAACTCCCCTACCCCATTTTGAAGTTAAGTTTAATAAATGTTTTTTAAATTTGCTATAAAATTGTAATTAATTTACAACCTTTACAGAGTTTCTACTCTATTAACATTATTATATTAAATCTACATTTCTTTTTCTATCTGAGGTTAAAACATATTACATGTAATATAAATAGGAGCTAAGGTAAATTTTAAAAAAGATTTCTAACAGGAAGGAGATGTGGGCCCAATAACAGACAGTAGCACTGAAAATGGTTCCTCTGTATGTAGAAAAGGGAACCAATTATCAATTTAGAATGAAACTGATAAAATATAATAAAAATGAGGACAATTTTCTCTTAAGAGCAGATTCTACAATGAAGGAGAGGATGATAAAGTAGAAGATGATACTGAGTAATATCCTAGGCAACCAGTATTTGAATATTTATTATGTGCCAGGTACTAAATAAAATATTTTATGTATATCAGAATTAATATATGAAAAGCACCAAGAAATACTGCCCAACTCATTAAAGGCTTTACATTAGTGTTAGCTGCTGCTATTACTGCTACTACTGCTGCTTCTACAAACTATTACTACTACCGTTATTACTACAGTACTCACTCTTCACAACAACTCTTCAGGATAAAAACCATGAACCTCACTTTACTGAGGGAAAAAATGGGTCCAAGAGAGGCTAAGCCCTGGCCAGTATGGCTCAGCTGGTTGGAGCATCATCCTGTAACCAAAGGGTTGCAGGTTTGATTCCTGGTCAGACCACATATCTAGGTTGTGAGCTTGACCCCCCCCCCCCCCCCCCCCCCCCCCCCCC